>JAJIBD010006896.1:12500-131653 GCA_021461705.1 Cryptotis parvus | reverse complement strand
ATCTGTGTTCATTGTGGAATAAAGTAAGAGAATACAAGCAGATCTTTTTGTCCCATATGACACATTCCACCCAGAAGATAGAAAGCAGCAGTGAATTAGGTGATATTTTCTTTACACCGAAAGTGTACCCACTTGTCAAAATACTAATAGACCAGGAATTGCCCTACTTTCCAAAATGAGCTTGCTACCAAAAGATGACTTCTTACCACCACTCGATACATAATGGTTATTATTATTCAAGAAGACGAGCACGAAGAGAGTTCATCAAAAAATAATCAAATAAACTAATACTTAATTTTGACCGGTGACCCACTGATACAAATTCACTAGAATGCTTAACACAATTTTGTGAAATGCGTAACTCTTCTGAGAGGTTGTGGCACTTGCAATGGTTGCACAGCTCTCGTTAGGATTAGGATTGAGTGCTTTTTGTTTTGTTTTGTTGTTTTGCTTTTGGGTCACACCCAGCAAACACTCAGGGGTTACTCCTGGCTCTTCACTCAGGGCTTACTCCTGGCGGTGCTCGGGAACCATATGGGATGCTGAGGATTGAACCTGGGTCGGCCTCATGCAAGGTAAATGCTCTACCTGCTGGGATCAGTGTTTATGCATTCTGATGCTGGAGTGAAGCTGTCTAACAGTGTACTAGACTAATTCCCATCCCAGAGTCAAATAATCAGTACAACTTCTTGCTCCACCCTCCAAGGATTTTATCAATGTCTTCCAGGTAACTCAAAGCTCTTAAAACAATGTTTATTGAGAACAGACACTTTACTATTTGCTTATTCAATATTTAGGGTCAAGAACTTCTATATTTCAATATTTATTCATTTTGTCCTTTCCTTACTATTAGTGCATTTTTTCTTCTGCTTTTGAAACCATATCTATTTATCCTCAAGGGCACAAACAAATGTCATCTTGTTTATAAATCTTGATTCTTCAGTTACAGCTACAGATGCGCCTCATCTTAAAGCACATCCATACGCATGTAGAAGGTGATTTGAATCAAAAGAGGGGCCTTCACAGTTTCTTTCTTCCCTACTTAAGGAGGGGAGATACAGATATCATGGGAACAGGAGGGAGAGGGATGGAGAATAAAAGCATGAGTCAAAATTTCATGAACTGAATTTTTCAAGTGACTATAATGCTCTTTGAAAGATGCTTAGGGAAAAAACTTGTATTGCTTTCAGGTTTTTTGCTTGTTTGTTTGTTTGTTTTCTTTTTTTTTTTTTTTTTTTGCTTCTGGGTCACACCTGGTGATGCTCAGGGCTTACTTCTGGCTCTGCACTCCAGGAATTACTCCTGGTAGTGCTTGGGGACCATATAGGATGCCAGGGAATCAAATCCAGGTCAGCTGTGTGTAAAAGAAAAAGCCCTACATGTTGGACTATTGCTCTGGCCCCACTTTCAGTTTTTCAACCATTGAAATATTTTGGTATGACACCTGGCTGAGTTAAATACACATGGGATTATTGGATTTATTCAGATTCTATTTCCAAGGCACATCCAAGGGTCATGTATACTTCTGGACTCTATTCATTAGGCACTAAAGCTTCCACCGCCTCTAGTATAGAAAAACAGTTCTGGATTAAAGTGTATAGATGAAGTAAAGTCTATAGTTGAACTATAGTCAATTGTTCTGAATTAAATTGCTCTATAGTTTGTGTGAGTAAAGGAAAGTCACTGAACCACCCTGAGCCTTGTTAATAACATCTGCCTACAATAAGCAAATAAGACAATATATGTGAAAGTGTGCTGGGAACCATAAAGTACCACCTAAATGTTACCATCACTCAGCACCTAGCAGGACTCATTAAAATCTTGTTGACTGATTGACTGATTGATTAACTCTGGCTAGCTTCCTTAAAAGTTTCCTCATTTAGTTAAGACATAGAATAGCTTTTTTTTTTAAGTCAAGCAACATCCAAGAAAATCCACTTGGCTTAGCAGTAGCCTAGTTCAAGAGATCCTTACTTCACGGGTTTTCTTACAAACAAACCTCTTTCTGTTATTCAAAGAATTTCACTTTGGTTTGGATGATAAAATTTGTCAGTAAAAATAACAATGCTATATTGGTTAAATGTATATTCGTGAAGGGAAAAAACCTGCATTCCAAATATCTAAGTGAGGAAATCTGTGCCACCAACAGACCGGATCAGCTTTGACACACAGTAGGCATTTATGCAAACACAGGGGATCAGATTGCATCTTGAATCCAAGCATTCATCCATTGCTGAGTCCTCTGGACTGCCTTTAAAAAATTTGTGAACCATCTCAGCACTTACGTGACCTCATGAAACAGAAATGGCTTGACGTTGAATAGAGTTGAAGTGAATGAAACTTCAAACTAAATTTTTATTGAAATTCTCCCCATTGTCAGCCGACATTTTCAATTTTCATTTCCCTGCCTCAGTCCATTTTGCCATAGAAACTTGGATGTTTTCATTGAACGGCAGCCAGTGAACACTGAACTAAAGGGGCACACTATAAATTTGGAAAAATAAATAAATGCTTCAAAACTTCCACTTGAAAACCACAGCTAAAAATGAAATCAAATCTGACCCACCCCTTTCTTTCAAATTGTGGGAACAGACTCTGTCTGCCTCAATTTTTAAATCCAGATTAAATTTTATATAAGCACCTTAGAGATGTATGCATGGCCTGGTCTAAAACAATTGTGGAACCTTTGACTCAGACAGCAAGGTTTGGACAACTTGAACCAGAAGATATTATCTCTCCTGTAGCATATTCCTTAATAAACATGTGTGCTTAAAAATAAAAAGGAAAGAGAAATTGGTTTATGGGCGAGAGAGAATAATTCACTCCAAATTGCTCCTTTGATGAATGTGGACAAAAGAATAAAATTTGTCACCCAGCTAATATTACCATCAATATTTTGTCCAGCTACATTTCTTCCAATTTAAAAACAGTTCAATATCCCTTTTACCTTCAAGTAGCAGCACTTAATAAACAGTGATGGATGGTTTTTATTTTTGTTCGCATTTCAGTCTTCCCTGCTTCTGTTACAAGGGGACTATTTTGCTTGGGGGAAATGTAGATCTTCCGTCTTTCTTGCATTGACATGCATCCCTCAAGGAAAGACGCCATATTTAATTCATAACCCCCATCGGCTACACAAACATACAACTTCCCATCAATTAGGCAACACAGAGATGTTGTTAAAAATCAATGAGCTTATTATTAAATATATTTTTTTCATGTAGCAATAATAGTTATTGCCGCACTATTGTTATTACTGCAATGTCAGCTGTTTAGGCAGCTTTCAGAGAGTGTGATTGGTTTTGATGTTGCGAGTAAGCCATTCTATGAAACAAGGGATCTGAGGGAGGCTTCCCTGTTCAGTCTCTGCCATATTTAGAAGCCATCAAGAGATGGGGGAAAATGAATGCGATAGTGGAAGGAATCAATGCTTGGAGGCAGAAGACCTGGGTTCTAGTCCTAGCACTCCACCATTCTAGCGGTGTGACCTTGGGTAAGTCCCTTCTGAATTCTGAACCTGAGTTTCCTCCTTTCTAAAAGTGACAGGGTTATTCTACATGATGCTTATAATATTCCTCCACTCTGAATTTTAGGATATTTCCATAAGTGTTGCTTTATTGGCAAAGAAAACAGAATAGATTCAGCTCCGTAGCTCTTAACTGTTCCTTTTTTGGAAGACTTGACTTAAAAAAAAAAGAAGAAGAAGAAGGGGGGTAGAAATGCTACTGAATCTGGAACAGACGTTAAATTGATCCGAAAACCAAATATGCCCATATTTGTGTTTTCATCCTCGTTGAGTGTTTATTAAAAATAATTTTGATATTTTGACACATGCCACTAGTGTGGGAGCCTCCTGCCTACAAACAGAGATGTTAAAACTGTGCCAGCACATGCAAAGGTTAAAAACAACATTGCACAGATTTTGGCAACTACATCATATGCTGTCTGGCCACAGCTGATCTGAACTGAGTCCCCCGTAATTACAGGAGAAGGTGGAACAGGTTTGCTGCTAATTGGAAAATTCTGCAAATGGCAGCACTGAAGTAAATTGACAGTCGTTAGAATATTAGCAAAATGAGAGTACTGATTAGTAAAAAGCTCAGATGCAGACTTTTTTTTACTGCCGGATTCTACTGGCAAATTGATAATAAAAGCTGAACTTAATAATAACAGCTGTTATTTGACCTGGTAATATTTTTTTTAATCTGTTGCTGTTCCCAGACCAATAACACATAAAGAAGATCTGTATCCACTGTTGCAAAATTATTTTGAATCCCAAAAAGGTATATTCAAACTCAGTGAAGGGAAATCTCTGCTTAAAGGGGCAGGCCAGAATAGGCAGGTCCTGATGAAAGAGCGTTCGTTTGAAAGCCCCTCAGTGATCTTGGGTACACCCCCTCTCCAACAGCCTTGTTCGACATGCTAGAGTGTGAATGTGTCCTTTTCAGAATATGTCCTGTTTCTAGTTCACTTTAAATCTGTGACTAGTAAAAATGTCAAAGATAACTTATTTCTTGCTCTCGGGTGGACAGGAAGGAAAGTTGGCTATTGCCCAACTTGAAGGCGTCTATCAGCACATAGCTGTTTGTACTTAACTATTTTCAACCACTGCAGGAAAGGAAATACAGATGGGAAAGGGCTGGAAATGGACATGTTAATTAGGAAAACCGCTGTAAATCTATAGAGAAGGTTCTGTAACTTCACTACACGTAATCCCACTTCGTGTAGACACAGATGACTATGCCCAGAAACCTTGCATCTGAAGGCACTCTGTTGGTCGCACAGGTGGTACAATCTTTCCTATTATATTGAAATGTGAATCAAAAGTCTGAAAAATACATATGGCCTTGATCCTAGCAGTTGAATTTAAGGGTTTGCCCAAAGAATCACAAGAAATGTTCCTTGCAGCATTGCTTATAATAAATATAACAGTAAGAAACACCTGTCTGAAATGAAGTAATGGACTATGCATAGAAAGGAATAGCACACCTTGCCATTGTTGGACAATATTTGCTGATACTGAAAGATAATCTAATAAGTTAAAAATACAAAATAATAGTCAGAAAAATTATTCTTTGAGAGAGTAGGAGAAAGAAGCAAGAGTGGAAGAAGAATAACCACAAGGATTTATGGCTATTCCAAACTGATGTATTAATGGGGACTTTTCGATTTATTCTCTTGTGGATGCCTACATATCTAAAATTTTCTAAAATGATCCCGTATTGTTTTAGATAGAAATATATATATATATATTTTAGAAATATATATATTTTTAGAAGTAAAATATCTCTAGAGGGTTCCTGTTGCTGTTTTAAATAAAAATTCAATCTATGGCAGTGGGAACAGCAATATTTCTGAAAGGGAAGTTGGCTTCTTTGACTTAAAGCTGTAGCGTCTAACCCAAAATAAGTGTAGGAAAAGGATCAGCTGAGAGCAAAATCTCAAATTCTAAGGGAAGAATCAGACTGCTGAGATGACATCTCGTTTGAAAATGCAGGGCAGAGACACTCAAACCTCTTGGAGCAGGACTTTCTTTTTTCTTTTCTTTTTTTTTTTTTTTCTTTTTGGGTCACACCCAGTGGCGTTCAGGGGTTACTCCTGGCTCTGCATTCAGGAATTACTCCTGGCGGTGCTCAGGGGGACCATATGGGATGCCGGGGACCAAACCCGGCCAGCACAGGCCGGCCGTGTGCAAGGCAAATGCCCTACCACTGGGCTATCGCTCCGCCCCAGGACTTTCTTTCTGAGTTTGGGCTTCATACTTGTTATTTTGCTATCTTCTCTGGTCACTATCATGGCAGCACAGAATTTCATTTATATTGAATCAGGGCAAGAAGCAGTTACTGCAATTTTCAAATTTTATCTAGCCACTAATCAACTGGAGGGCAGCGGGAGTCGGACCCACACAAATCCAAAACCAACCCACAGCTCACAAACTCCATCCATAGATTCCGTCTACTAAAGCTCATTCCTGTCTAGAGGCGGCCATGGTGCATGGCCTGTCAACAGATCTCTGCATATTTAATCCAAGCAACAAAATGCTAGTGGCTTGTGCTCTGGTGACACTCTGTACTTGAACCCCAGCCAAGAACTTGAGTGAGGTTGCAACATTTCGGAGCTGGCTTTAGGGTGCCTGCACAGTTGCAGAGGTGAAAAAATGGATGCATTGCCTTTCTGAAGAACTCTGCTTTTTTTTTTTTTTTAAGGGGAAAAATGTATTAACAT
Source organism: Cryptotis parvus (assembly GCA_021461705.1). Lineage (NCBI taxonomy): Eukaryota > Metazoa > Chordata > Mammalia > Eulipotyphla > Soricidae > Cryptotis > Cryptotis parvus. Next base: position 125,428 of record JAJIBD010006896.1, on the reverse strand, counting down.
CCTATGGTACCATTGCCAAAAACATAAAATTCAAAGGCAAATCCCTTAAGTTCTCGCACTGCCAGAAGTGGTCCAGCTAGGCTCTGCCCAGGGACTATAAACTGCCACAGTTACTTCTAGCAGGGAGCACAAAGCCCACCCCATTAGTTTCAGCCACAGGACCAAGTGACTTTCAAGCTGTTTCTCGCCAGGACTGTGGGTGGGCAGCAGGCAAGATCCCAATGCAACAACTAGACTCAATTGACTGTAACCCAGGATTTTTTTTTTAAGTGGCTTTTTTTGGACCATGGTACTCAAGCCCCCTGCTTCATTCTTTCTAACAGTTATGCATCAGGAAAACAAAGCGATGGGGAGGGGGCAGTTGGGGGTTGCTACAGCCAGAGTGTGCCAAATACAGTTAAGGATGGAGAGGGAGGTGGGATGGGGGGGTAAAAAATCAAGTCACTTTCAATCAAGTGTCACACCTTTAAATAGTGGTTAAATCTTTGCATTATGCAGCTCATCCCTTTACAACACGGGTTCCCTTAGAGAATTCCCTGTTTACACTGGGAATTCCTCCAGGGCCGCATCAATAAAGCTGAACAGATGTCAGGGGTGGAATGCCAGCGGCAGTGGCTGTTGTCAGGGGTACTGGGGAGGGAGGCACGGAACAATGAGAGCCGCATCTGCTACACAAAGCCCTCACGCGTGGGTCAGGTTCTGCCAGTGTGTAGAGATTCCACCCTACCCTTTGTCTGGGCACATTGCCTTTCTTGTTTCTCGATGACAAGGGTTGACACATGTCACCCGGCCCTATCAGGAGTGTTATTTGTTTGCCACTCGCATATGCACCCGCGTTTCTGACCTCCCGAATCTCCGCGAATGCATTGAGCAAGACTGAAACTCTGCGGCGCTACCCCAATCTACAATTTCATTATGCACTTTGAGTGGAAAGTGGGATGTAGATGTCCTTCTTTTTAATTAAAAACATGATTGATGAGACTTAACTGACAGTAGGAAATGCAATTTAAATATTCCTTAAAGAGGCACTAACCCTGTTTGTGTGGCGAGGGTTGCGCGGTCTCCGAAGTTGTAAGCAGCGGGGAGAAAGGAAATTAAAATAAAAGCCCGTGCAAGTCGGCTGGGCTGTGGAGGGTGGGACCGTTAAGCAGCATCTGCAGCCTTGTAACCAGAAACTTGTGCGCATTAGGAGCTAACGTGAGGTGTTACTCGGTAATGGTAACGTTCGCTGTGATGAAAGGCAGCAGGGTGAGCGGTGAAGAACATGATGGGAAATCGTGTGGAAGCAGAAAACCACAAACTTACCTATTTTTAAGCAACAAACAGCTTCTTAAAAGATCTTAGGCCAGTCACCCCCTACCCTTTGCCTCTTCTGCAAAGGGGTTTCCCTCTCATTGCTGAGGTGCTGGATTTCTCCATCCTCACTCTCTTTGCTTAGACCAGCCTTTTAAAATCCACATTATAAGAGGACTCTTGGTTGCAACTCATCTGCAGCCGGGACGTAGGGGGGCAGTTCTCAGCGCACAGGAAAGCATTCACAATTTTGTAAAGGCTTTCTCAGATTGATTCCCTCGGCGAACTGCTAAATTATTAGGGAAATTATTCAAACCACAGGATACAGTAATTTTGGGAAGCCCCAAAATGCGATAATCGGAGGCAAGAGTAAGTTTTTCTAACAGTGAGATTTTCAGTAATGAAGTTGAGTCTTAGTCTGTATCAAAATAGTATAGCATAAATGCCTTAAATTTTATTTTCAAAATAATCTTCCTTCAACTTCTTGGTATTATTTACAACAGGGATTGTTTTGTGGGTTCAGATGTTTTGGTTTCTTTTCCACAGATGATTTTTTCTAAGAATCAGCAACTTGAATTTTTTTTTTAAAAAATCAGTATTTTCCCTAAATATACATGCCTTAAAAGCACATGTATATATGTATATATAAAATATATATATTATACGTGTGTGTATGTGTATATATAGTATCTATGAGAACATCCAAGTAGCAAGTCTAGTAGGAGTATAACTTTTATAGCTTTTTTCCTGCCTAAAGATTTTACTCTAGGTTTTGAAACTCCTTTTAAAGAGCATTTTATCCACACAGTATGAATCTGTTGCACTTAATTCGTAATTAAAGGCCAATAAAAAAAGCTTTTGTTGAAATGCCTGGGTTAAAATAAAGAGGGTTACAATTGGAATGATTTGGGGAGGGTATTTTACCAGCCAAGGTTAATTAGAATTGTAGCAATAAAATGTAAAATAACAAATCTGATCAATTGATTAATGAGGTGTCAGTAAGTACAAGAATTCACCTTTGAGAGAAGCATATCTAAAATGAAATATATTTGTAAAACCATAACATCTTCTTCCCCTCTCATTCAATTTATTAATTCTAGCAGATATAATTGTTTTTCCATTGATGACAATGATCAGGAAATTATGTCACCTCCCAAGCTTCCAAACAAGCAACAAAATGTTTTCCAATTTCCCCTAATGTCCATAAGCGTGAACAAAGTCTCTAGGAAGAGACCAAAAACTTGGGCAGTCCCAGCTTCCACCCTCCCCACCCTCTCTGCCCCGCTCTTCCCGCTACACTAAGTATTCACATTAATTTCAAAGATAACTGGTTTTCAGATTCTGGATTTGCCATGACTCAAATTGGGCGTGTTGTGCTCATGCTGAATTGATCGATTCATTAGCCCCCATATCAGTTTCACTGTTGGCGTGGGTGATAGTCAGGAAAGGAGATCACAAATGTTTTTGCTTTCTCATTTGATGAAACCAGTGAACAAATAGATCTCCCTATTTGTGGCGGAGATGTTCTTTGTCACAATAAACCACAGTATATTATGTTTATATATGTCCTTCAGGCATGTCACAACAGTTTGGCATTCTGAGCGGCTCTACCACTGTGTACATTAAATAGTCATGTAGTTACATTAAACAGTGGGGAGTTCACACTTCACAACCACTCAGTGTTTTAAAACAGATGTGGGCTGTCTGTTGTCAGACTCTCGTGGAAAAGCTCAGAAGGATCTTGGCGGGAGTGCAATCTTTAAATGATTGAGGGCTCCCCAAATTTCCACACAGGTTTCCTCATTCACCCGGGTCCTCAGGGATAGGGGGAGAGAGATTAGGAGCAAAGGAAGAAAATACGGGTGAGGGGCAACAACTTTTTACATCTTATAGCACAGAGACCTGGAAAAAAAGATTCAGAATTCGAATAGTTTGTGGCATGGAATATTTTGAGCGGGGTGGGCTTGCTGAGGTGTCATGGGATTTACTGACAGGAGAATTTTGACAGTTGATGGACAGATGAATTCCGTCATGGAAGTGTTAGTCGAAAGCGGCAAGGCCAGATGGAAACTCACAGCTTGTCTTTAATATTAATTTTCTTTTTTTTCAAGAGATCAGAATTCCCTAATTCCCTAAAATGTTTCAATGCATCTTGAGGTATTATTTTTCAGATGCCTTTCTCCACCTACTCTTAGTAAGAGTGTTCCTTTGTGTTAATGTTATTTTTCCTCCCTTACTTTGAAAGGAGGAATAAAACCCTAATTTGTCCTTTCTTCCCTGTTTTCTTTCCGTTTTTTACTTCTCCTTTTTATTATTTTATCTATTTATTTTATTGCTCTAGTGTACAGTTAAAATTCTTCCCTCATTTCCAGAAAATATGGAAGGTAAACGTCATAACATTGTAAGGTGCTAAATCTAGTGAGAGAAGTGATGGGAAGTAATTATGACTTCAAGCTATGCTTATTGAAGGAATTAATGATAAGAATGTATGTGCTGGTGAATGAAAGCAAAGCTGGTCAGACTTTCAAGAAAAGGCAATTGTTTCTTTACACTTCTTACATCCTCTGGACATTAAGAATAAAGTCGTCTGGTCTACTCAAGGGTACACTGGGGAAGTGTCGGTCTACGACTTAGGGGCTGGAGAGAATATAGGGGGGTCAAGGTCCTTGTTTGCCGATCTCTTGGCTCTAGTTTAAAACTCTGACCCCACATATATGGTCCTCCAAGAACCACCAGGGGTCACCCCTGAGAACAAAGCCAGTTAAATAGCCCCTGAGCGCCACTGGTGTGGCCAAAAACAAACAAAAAACACTGCGAGGCACTAGTGTTGGCTCTTCCCTACTCCATCGAGTGTGTCACACAAGTCACTACAATTGCCTGAGCCTCAGTTTCCCTGTAAATATTGATAGCATTGCAAGGAAGCAGAGCGTTCTAAAGATCTTCATGTCTCCCTTTCTAGGATATTAGAGATTTCTAGGAGACAGAAATCTTGTAAGGGAGAAACGAACTGTGGTCCCAGGAAGCCGGGACTGCGGTTCTCCCCGGCACCATCCCCTCCTGCCTCTACCCCCAGAGCCTCCCCGAGAAGAGGCAACCCTGAAAGTATAATATGCAGAACAGTTCCCGACCCTGAAGCTTGCTTTTTCCCTGATGTCCCTCATAAAAAGCGCAACCATTATGCATTTACTGTTGCAGTGACTTTTCTCATAAGACCAAAATGTGAAACTAAAGAAACAATGACAAGGGTAATATTCCATTTTCCAGCTTAATAAAGTTGATCTTCGATTTCTCTTTTCTCCAACTCATTCACTAGTTCTTTTATCCTTCACCACTAGATTGGTTCTGCTTGAGACCTTTTTTTTTAATTTTATTTCTTTGGTTTGGAGGCTCACAGGGACTCTGAGCTCAGTCCAGACAGGTTCAGAAACTATCTCAGATGCCAGGGATCAAACCCACTGTATAATCTCTTCGGCCCCTCATACCATTATTTTAAGGTGAAATTATCCATGAAGGGTGGCCTTTCCTGGAGTTTTATGTCCACACCACTTTGGTTATATGTTGGTGCTTGCGTGTGCACACACGTGTTAATAAGTTATTCTTGGTCAGCCAGAAAAAACTTTTACACCTAATGTAATGAATGAAAGCACTTCTCTCAACAAAGGGACCCAAAACCAAACAATGGATTGCGGCTCTTTGGTAAAAGGAAGCAGAAGCGCCTGCCATTTCTCTGTGGCTTAGAACAAAAGCAGCAGCCTGGAGCCCTCGTGCAGTAAGTGCTGGTCATAATCTAAAGTGTCCATCATGGAAACAGACACCAGACGCTTCACTGTTCTCCTTTATCTACAAAGCAGAGAGGGTATCATTAACCCAGACAAGGAAGGAGGAGTCTGCATACAAAAATTCTAAAAGGTGGAGGGTTCCAGAGTACAGGCAATGGGGCTAGTTGTGGGACTTCTCTACAGAACAGACCCGGCTTAATCTGAGCAAAACTTACCAAGGAACAGTATTGCTCAAAATTCAAATGGGTTCCCTCATTAGGCCTGACTCCCCCATCGGGGTAACTAACCCGTTGCTAAGGGAATTGCTGCATGGCCAGTAGGTTAGATTAGATGGCACCTAAGCCCTTCTAATTGAAAGAATGTGTATATCTGATGATTAGAAAGCACACAGCTAGCCAATAGGGTGTTTCACAAAAATAATTGGAGAGATCATCATGATATAATGATATAATAGAGCTAAAGGAAACCTTAGCGGGAGAACACCCTGGGCAGACTCTGCATTCTCCAAAGCCGGAGGCTGAACCAGAGTTAGCAATTACTTGTGTCTGAAGAGTGTTTGACAAAATAGTTTTTCTTATACTTCCTGGGAGCCTCACAGCCATCCTCTCAGGTGGGATTTCCTAGCCGCACCTTTTCTGATAGAGCCTAAGGAGAGAGAGTTCCATAACACCTAAGCCTACGCTGTCGGTGTCAGCAGGCCCTATCCTTATTTTCTTGGTGTTTTTCTTTCATTTCTCTGAATATATCTTAGTCTCCTGCATCCGCCCACGCCGGTGTGTTGAGTCCCTAGCCATAGGACAGCAGCATGGAGATGTGCGTTGAGTCTCACTAGCCATAGAGACAGCAGCAATTGATTAGTAGGGAAGGAACCTCTGTGGTCATTCACCCCCGTTCTTTCATTCTCCATGAAAGGGGAGCAAGAGTAGGAGCAGCCCTGCCTGCAGTGGGTCATCTGAAATTAAAACTCTGGGTTTCTCCTTGCTTTCTCAAAGACTTTAAACTGCGCACGCAGCACTCGGCCAGGCAAAGTCATGCTTTAAACCAGGTGAGGGTGAGAATGACTTCATTCATTGCACTTTCCAGGCGCCTCTTGAGGGAGAAAGCGTGTGAAATGTGTCTACACAGAGACCAACCACCACTCCCTCCCCCTTCTCCTCCTGAAGGCAGACCCGTAAATGTATGCCAGCTATTTGTAAGGCTGACAGCAGGGATTATTTTTCCCATGTGCCAAGCAACTTCATCTGAAAGGGAAGTATTTCACTCTGGCAACATTTAATAACAATCATGATGATATTTTTATGTATAGAGAACTCTTATCTCTCCAACAATTATCGAGCACTATTTCATAGGTTAGTTGACTGGGTTTGATATGCCACATACCAGTAACAATTATAGACCTCATTCCCATGACCTGATGGAATGGTTTGAGGCTCTTTATGTTCCTGGAGCAAGCAGGTGCCCTTGGGCTCTACTTGCATGAGACAGGTCATATGGAGATGTTACTGGTGCCCGCTCGAGCAAATCAAAGACAAACGGGAAGACAGTGATACAGTGATACAGTAGACTGGGTGTGACGCCAAACCTCATGGGCAGTCATGGCAGGAGGGGTGACTCTTCCAGGCCCTGAGGCTCTCCATCCCCAACCATCTGCTGCTACTGAGCTAGACAACAACCCGGCACCCCCAGTCATTGATCTCCCCGTTCTTGCTGCTCACCTTTCCCACCTTATTTTTCTTTTAATGGGAAGAGGCAAAGGCATCTGGGGAAAGAGAATCAGTAGAAGCCATGGTGTTCCATCATTTGACACCTCTAAGTCCACGCCTTGTGCTTGAAGAACTGGAGACTCTAATTGTCCTAGGATCCAACAATAGTCCTAAATCACAGTATTCTGTGAAAGGGACCAAATCCATGTCTACCCTGCATAGATCCTGTTCTCATCCTCCCCTTCTTTATAAAATTAGCCACTGCCAACAAACCATTATTTGTGAACTTCCAATGAATTTGATAAAAGGGGCTGACTCCAAAGCGAAACATTCCAGGAACCCAGAGAAATAGAACAGTGGGGAGGATATTTGCTTGCATGCAGCCAATCTGTGCTCAATCCCTGGCATCCCATATGATTCCCCAATCACCACCAGGAGTAATTTCTGAGTGCAGAGCCAGGAGCGATCCTTGAGCTTCACCAGATGTGACCCAAAGAGAAAAAAAATAAAAGCAAAATGAAATATTCCCAGCTGTAGCCATGCTCCATGGTAGGGTACGTGCCTCATGTTTGTGAGGTTCGGTTCTATTCCTCAGCTTCCCATGGCATGGGATTGTGATGATAAAATTTACCAAAGCAAACCATTTTAATTTATAAGAAAGCCTGGAACTTTAGCTCATTTTAGGCCACTGTATGGATAAGTTGTGATTCATGTATTCATTCAAAAATATTTATTCTATTATCTACTATTTGGTAAGCTTTGTGCTGGGGACAGAAATCAAAAGATCTCATTCTATACTCCAGACACATTTCAGGGCACCTCCAATAGCTTATCCTGCTAAACTTTTTTAGCCCAAATTTGGTGTCTGTTTTAGAGGAAAGAGTTAACTCAGATGTTAAGTTATACCATGCAACTTTTTTTTAACATATATCATTGATGTCAAAAGAGGGGTTCGACAGGGTGATACCATTTCACCAAAACTCTTCAGCGCCAACCTCGAGAACATCATGCGACAATTAGAATGGGAAGGAATGGGAGTGAAGATAGATGGTCGGCAACTACACCACCTCTGCTCGGCTTATGACATCATTCTAATAACACCAAACATTAGCCAAGCGGCACAAATGCTGGCTGACTTTGACAGAGAAAGTGGAAAGATATATCTACAGCTGAATCTAAAGAAAACTATGTTTATGAAAAATGAACTAGTTCCTGAGGCCCCATTCACTCTCAATGGAACAAACATCTCTGAATGCAGCAGTTATGTGTACCTAGGTCGAGAAGTCAACATGATGAATGACCTAAAACTTGAGCTGTGCAGGAGGAAGAGAGCGGCATGGAATGCCTTCAAAGGCATCGAATAAATAGCTAAAAGGACAAAGAACCCCAGCTCTGGGCACATCTCTTTGACTCCACCGTTCTCCCTGCATTAACATACGCCTCAGAGACCTGGGCCCTACGAAAGCAGGATGAGAATGTTATTTGGATCTCCCAGAGAGGAATCGAAAGAGCTATGCTTGGAATATCACGCCTCACTCAAGTGAGAGAAGGAATCGGAGTTCTGACCTCCATTGCTATTCCAGAATCAGGGATGCTGTCTCGTTTGCCAAGGCATCGAAAATCAGATGGGCTGGACATGTAATGCGATTTGCAGATGACCGCTGGACTAGAGCTGTTACCAACTGGATCCCACGGGATGTCAAAGATCACGTGGCCGCCCACCCACAAGATGGTCAGACTTCCTTGTCAAGACGCTGAAGGAACGGTTTGAGGCTCTTCATATTCCTGAATCAACCAGATGCCATTGGGCTACATTGGCGCATGATAGGGTCCAATGGAAATGTTACTGGCGCCCGCTCGAGCAAATTGATGAATAACAGGAGTCAAGTGAAGTGATCAAGTGATACATTGAAGCTGTGCACTCAGTATAATGTTTGGTCCATGGTGCTGGAGAGATAGTACAGCAGGTAGAGCACTTGCTTTGCATCCCATGTGGTCCCTGTGCACTGCCAGGAGTAATTCCTGAGTGCACAGTCAGGAGTAATCCCTGAGCATCACAGGGTATGGCCCAAAAATAATGATAACAAAGTTTTGTCCAAGTTCTTTCCCTCAAAATGTGGGGGTAAATAATACCCACAAGAAAAGTAGGTGTTTCCAGAAAAGTTCAAAACCAGCTAACCTGTTAAACATTTAATTTCTTGAGTTATTTGTTTGCTTCTTTATTTAGGGGTGATGCCCAGGGGTGCTAGGGATCACTCCTTGTGTTACTCAGGGTAATGCAGTGTTGGGGATCAAATAGGGGTTGACCTTATATAAGGCAATTTCTGTGCCATATGTTCAACCTCCAATTAGTTTATTTTTAAATTTTACAGATGTATATTTGTTTTGGGTATTTTAATTATTGTTGTAGGATAGTTTTGAAAATGTTACAAATCAAAGGGTTATCAGTGTTTGCCTTTTGATTTTGTCCCAGCAGCTCTTGGTGACTATTTTTTGCCAGTGCTCATGGGTGACTTACAGGACCGTGTGGTGTCAGGAATCTAACCTTTGTCTGCAAAAAATGCACTCCAGTCCATCGGCCGTCTTTCCAGCCAAAGTTTTCCTTTCTTATAACTTAATTTATCATTGGTTTATAACAGTATAAAATTTCAGGGTTTATATTCATTCCTTTCTTTATGTAGGAAAAACAAAACGTGTACCAAAAAACATTTCTATTTTGAAAAACAACTCGGAAGCATTTTTATGGACCCATGGGAACAGGGGATGACCACTGGGTCCTGGAACAATATAAGTTTATGAAATTACCACATGCGGTCCTGGTGGGCACTCATTCGGTGTGTATCACCATGTAATTTAACACCAGGAAGGGCTTTTAGTTTGTGTGTTAATTTGAGCATATTTCAGACTTGAGAAATGATGAAAATTATATTGAGGATTTTACTGTGTCCTATTACCACTTGACATGAATTATCATATATATATACATATACATATACATATATACATATATGTTATGGAAAAAAATAAATAATATACTGAACCACATAAATGTTTGTTATATTAAAAATTATCAGTGCATTACTATTTGTAGTAGTTTCCTTTTCAACACCCTTGACCTTGAGCAGAAGCCTGACACCCTCAGAGGGTTGATAGTGTTGATTTAATTATTTCCTTCCTTTACTTTCTTATCTTGTCAATATCTTCACCGCCCCCTCAAAAAAAAAAAAAAAACACCTATTCTGAATCCTTTCCCTCCCAGGGCTAAGCATGTGTTACCTGGAAGTTTCTGGATACCTAAGTAGTTTGGAAACTAAGTCTAAGTCTCATCCAGGATTGATTGAAGCTGCCCAAATTTGTACTTTGTGAAGAGAAAGTGTTCAGGCTGTCGTCCCCTGGAAATACACTGCTTTCCTGTAAACAGCCTCTTCCATTGCTTGGAGGTATTCAAAGCCTTTTTACAGTCTTCAGTAAACTGGCGCACATTCCCGGGGACCTAACCCCCTTCGCAGTGGTTCCATGGATGGGGCCGGAGCGATAGTCCAGCGGGTAGGGCGTTTGCCTTGCACGCAGCTGGCCCATGCCGGCCCAGGTTCGATCCCTGGCATCCCATATGGTCCCCTGAGCACCGCCAGGAGTAATTTCTGATTGCAGAGCCAGGAGAAACCCTGAGCATGGCCGGGTGTGAAAAAAAAAAAAAAACACAGAGGTTCCATGGAGATTAACCCAAGGCATAGTCTAACCCCAAATTACTCCTCAGGCAACTACGGATATTTGTGTGTGCTCACGAAGTTGCCTTGGTATAAACCCTCGAAACCTTTCTTCACTGTATCACTGTATCACTGTATCACTGTATCACTGTCTTCCCATTCATCATCGATTTGCTCGAGCGGGCACCAGTAACATCTCCATATGTCCTGTCTCATGCGAGGTCCAAGGGCACCAGCTAGCTCCAGGAACATAAGGAGCCTCAAACCATTCCATCAGGTTATGGGAATGAGGTCTATAATTGTTACTGGTACTTGGCATATCAAATACGACAACGGTAGCATTTGACCTAAATTCACATTGAAAGGTCTACACATACCGCCTTTCCCGGTGATTAAGTGAGGAGAGCTGTGCTGAGTGGTCCAGATAGGCTGTGAACACTGGAGTACCCTTTCTCGCCAACCAAACCACCACTTCCCACCACTGAGGTCTGCTGCTTTTCTGGAGTCACAAAAGTTAATTTCCAACATAGACACTCTTTCGTCAGCCATAGCTTGCTTTTTAGGATGTGTATGTAGAAAGGTTTAAAGATACTTTGAGGATGGATATGTGGTGTACCAGACACATCCTACATCATCAGCAGGTAACTTTCTTGGGCATAGGAGTTTCCCTCTATGAAACTTATCTGAAAACCAGAGTTGATTTTTACGAGAAATTTCACAACACATTTTTAGCCCAAACACCTTGTCTCAACTGAGTAGTGTTTGAGTTGGGACTAAGAGTCAAATATTTATTTTTCTTAAAAATAAGTGATTTTATTATTTTATATTGAACTTCAGAAGTCATTTGGTTGGAAGCATCTCTGAAAACGGCAGTCTCTTGAGTTCTTTGCTCTCTCCCATCTTGCTGCCTCAGATCTAATTGATCTTCAAATATTAGACACACTGATTTTATGGAAGGTACCCAACCCACTCATTAGGTGACCACTACCTTGTAAAACAGAAACTCTTATTTTAACTGGAAAGCTAGATAAATCCCTCCCCCACCATATCAAGTCTCTCAGTATAACTCCCACCAAAGCATCCAAGCAATATGAAAAGGACAATTTCGGCCTAGAAAATTCAACTCCTCCTTCCTATTCCTTTTGAAACTCAAAAGAGCAAAATAAAATACCAAAATAAAACACCCCTACTATTGCCCTTGTATTGTGAGGGATTATGAATATCCTTAAGGGTTTTCAACCAGTGGAAAATATTTAGAGAAACTGTCTCTAGACTCATGCTCTCTGTTCTTCTTCTCCCCACCCCCAAGTCCCAAATGCCCACACAGGTTATTTCTTCTCATCTCTTTGGGAATATGAGTTTTATGGTTTGGTTTATTTGTTTCTGTATTTTATTGTATTGTGAATAACATGGTTGTAGTAGCATTAACTCTTATAGGTTTGATGAACAAAATTACCACCTAAAGTGCCCAGACCTTTTCTTCTGCTTCTTCCTTCCTTTGCCCTTCCCTCAATGCCTGGTAATCTCAGTTTTGCAATCAAAGACCAAATGTTTATTCTCATGAAATATTTTTATTCCCCCTGTTTTGTCTGTCTGTATACTATAGATGAGTGATATCATTTGGCATTTGTTCTCGTGCCTATGACTTATTTAATTTAATTTGATAATCTCTAGTTCCAGCCAAATTACAGCAAACTCCAATGCTTCTTTTCCTATAGCTGCATAGTATTCCATTATGCAAATATATACCACAAATTTCTTTCATCATAATTTGTTGTACATTTAGGTTATTTCCATATTCTGGCTATTGTATTTAGCTTTACAAAGAACACAGATATGCATAAATCTTTTTCTATTTAGTGTTTTTGTGTTTTTAGGGTAAATGTCAATTAACGTGATTGCATGGTCATTTGGAAGCTCTCTTTCTAGTTGTTTAATATATCTCCTTAGTTTAACAGATGAGTTTTCTAAAAAAAGGATAGTCCATCGCTGGGAAACTGCCTCACGACAAGATTAACAGAGCAAACCCAGTTCGAGCCCAGGTTGTGTGTCCGCTAGTGCGTGGTCCATTAAAATGGTGGAAACAGTAATGTCTTTTAATGCACTGCATTCCACGAAGAGCAGGAAAGATTGGCAGGAGGGAGAGATAAAGAGGAGAGAAATGACATACAGAACCCGCCAAGTAGTTCAGGTGGGGGAGGGGGAGGGAGGTGGGGACATTGGTGATGGGAGATGGGTTTGGGTGGAGGGATGGGTGTTGGAACACTGTAGAACCAAAAACTCTACATGAGCATCTTTCAATTGTATGTCTAAAATGGTACAATAATATTTGGGGGGAAAATAATAAAATAAAATAAAATTTTTTTAAAAAAAGGATAGTCCAGAACAACAGATCATACTGAGTGTATGCTTTGTATGTGGGAGCCCTGGGTTCAATTCCTGGCACCACATGGCCACCTGAGCACCACCAGGATTGGATCTTGAGCACTGGGTCAGGAATATTTTATGAGAAACCTTTGGGTATGGCCCAAAATTAAAGAGGGCACTACCATAAGAATCCATTTCTATATTTTTTTAAAATTTAAATTATCCTAAGAATTTTATTTGTTTCATATTGAGGACTCTATTGGGTTAAGAAAAATGAAAAGGCAAGATTTTAACTCTCCAAGGAGTTCTAGGTGAAAGAGAAAGATGGACAGAGATGAAAGAGCACTAGAAAGGGGCCAGAGCTATAGTCTAGCGGGTAGGGCGTTTGCCTTGTGCACAGCCAATCCTGGTGTGATCCGCGGCATCCCATATGGTCCCCCTGAGCACCGCCAGAAGTAATTTCTGAGTGCAGAGCCAGGAGTAACCCCTGAGCATCAACGGGTATGGCCAAAAAAAAAAAAAAAAAAAAAAAAGAACACTAGAAAGAAACACATAACTTCAAGTTTATAAACAACTTTAAAGCCTAGAATTCAACATATAAGATCTTTATCTTCTCTTAAAATCACAAGAGCAACTACCATCCCATTTGTCTTTAGACCTCTAATACCAAGCTTCTTAATATGTGGGCTGTAACCCTATTCATATAACTGAGTGTGGGGAAGTATAGAAAAAAATTGTTTCCAAATAAATTTATGATTTATTATCATTCATTAAATGTTTGATTAGTATACCTGAGCTTGTACAAACATTTCTCTGGAAAAATCAGTTGCTAGTGAGAAAAAAAATTGTTGCAGCATATAAACTGGGCTAGTTAGTTCATTCCTTGTAGGTGCCTGTCTTCCCTTCCCTGGTAAGACAAGAAGTGTTCTTACAGATACACATCAAAAAATAGGCTGTTTTAATCCTCCTTAGAATCTAATACAGGTTCTGTACATGGTTCTTCTTTAAATATGGTATCTCAGCTATTAAGTGTAGCATATATTCAGCCAAGAATTAGGGCTTTGGTGGTCTGACACATGCTCTTTTTTATGCAGGACAAGATTTAGTATTAAAGCCTAATTTTAAGAAATGTGTAAACTCTTTGGACTTCAGGTGTGTCAAGCGTAAATCAAAACAATGGACTAAGGTTCATTGGTTTGATATTCCTGTGTGGTTCCAATTACTCACTTTGTCTTAAACCCACATAGTCAATTATTATTCTGATGTGCACTAAGAAAGCTAATGCCTATGATACATGAGTTTCTCTGCACTATCCATTTTTGTGTGGGGAGGGATCGGCACACCGACAATGCTCAGGTTAAATTTGAGTTACTTTGCACTCAGAAATTATTCCTGGTGGTACTCAGAGGACCATGTGGGATGAGAGGGATTAAACTAGGGTCAACCACATGCAAGGCAAATGCCCTGCTCTTTGTGCTATGACTCTGACCCCTTGTTTCTCTACTATCCTTCCCATTCTATATTATGTATGAATCAAACCACCTAGAAGCATATTCTAATATTTCTTTTTCTCCACAATTCTATAGTTTGTTGACCAAGAACTGCTGAATGTAAGAAAAAAAAGATGACACTCTTATGTATTTTCCTGAAAAAATATCAAGCTCTTGGCCTAATGAAGCTTTTTATTCCCTTATTTAGGTAAACAAAAGTATATGTCTCGGGGCCAGAGCGATAGTCCAGCGGGTAGGGCATTTGCCTTGCACGCGGCTGGCCTGTGCCGGCCCGGGTTTGAATCCCGGCATCCCATATGGTCCCCCGAGCACCGCCAGGAGTAATTCCTGAGTGCAGAGCCAGGAGTAACCCCTGAGCACGCCCCGTATGACCCAAAAAGCAAAAGGAAATAAAAAAAGTATATGTCTCAGCTCACCTAATACTGAGGGTTCTCATCACAAATGTCAAGACTTGGGGAAAAAAGTAGGATCACTTATTAATATAAACTATTTCTGTGCCAGGCATATGACTCAGTGATTTGCCTTGCATATTGGCAAAAAAGAAAACAATTCTAAAGTCAACTCTTTCTTTATGTCTCTTTCCACTTAAGCTGTGTTTGGCTTCTGGAAAGCAGCAAGAGCCTGTAGTTTTGTTTCTGATGATGCAATCCTTTGAGGACACTGGATTTGGATTTGGGGAAAAAATACATAGAGTTGGAGGGAAGGTGAATCTAACTCTAGTTCTATTAAATTTTTAATGCTACTGGAGGGTAACTAAATTGATTGTGGGAAAGGGAGTTTAATATTCCTGGTGCTGTATAAGTATTCATCACTCTTACACCTCCTAAAAGTGGCTTTTCATTCCAAAGGTGGGAGAGTGTTTTGCCAGTAATAAAGAATGCTGAAGTGCCATCTTGAAATGAGCAAAGGGTTGGAACTGAAGACACTTTCAGTTGTGAATGCAGCAGTTTCCCATCTCACCCAGTTGCCTGCCAAAATACCAAGTCATCCTCAGAGAAATATAGCATCCAGTTTGGACAGGGGTGGAGAAACACCCTCATAGAACAAGTCCTTTCTGATGGGAGACTGAATTTACAGAATCTCCTATTAAAATAAATGCACCCAGAATGGGCAGGTTTTTTACCTTTTTGTCTGCAAAAAATTGTGCTTTGGAATATATCGATGAGAAGTTAAGAAGCACAGTGTTTTTGGTCATTTGACACAGGGCGTGTGATCCCGAGTAAGGACATGCTAAGAAGGGTGTTATATGAAAGAGACTAGCATGTAAACATGTCGGGAATGACACCCTACTCATGACCATAGCTCTAAGGCCAGTTACATATACATGCTTGTTAAGAGAGACATGACTGGAAAGGAAATGGAAAGGTACCGAAAACTTCCCAGCTTTTCTAACAGTCATCGAGATGGTATATGGAGAGCAAACTCCACAAATAGGTGATATTCCTTTCTCCAGTCTACAGAAGACATCATCCTACCCTTCTCTGACCTCTACCTAGCCCATCTTGAGCAGTAACAGCTCCCAAACCATATCCATGTATGAATTACCCTCTACTTACAATCTGTTGATCAGGGCAAAAATCTATAGGCAGCTCAAATTCTCACACTGCTTTCCTTTCACATCTAATCTTACTTTGTTCATTGGACCCCAGAATAACTTTCAGGTGTGTCCCCCTACCCTGTGTATCCACTGCTGCACCTTCCTGAAGCCTCCATTGATTCCTGCTTCAATTAGGCAATGATACCATGATGGGTTGCACAGTCACACGTGCCTGTGCAATCTCATACCAGATTTTAGCTGTAGAAAAGGCAAATGCAACTAGGCCATATCCCTACATAAATACTTTGAATTCTGTCCCAACCACTATAGTCAGACTATAGTCAGATCAAAGCCCATATTTCTTTGTTGGTCTAAGAGTCCTTTAAAATCTAGTACCAATCTCCCTCCACCGCCAGCTATAACTGTTGTACTTCCTACCTAGAAACTTCCTTCCCTGCTTGGTAACTCTCCTCCGTTCTTTATAGTTTTGATTTTAGACACTGTGCCTCACAATATTAATGAATTTCATGAATTCTATGCTCCAACACATACCCTCCACCAGGATACTTCCCAACTCACCTCCTCACGCCCCCACCAAAGCCAAACAGGAATCAATCACCCTGGGATGACTGTCCATGCTTCTCAGGTTTTCTCAGATAGAGGAAGATGGGTATCTTTCCTATGAATTTGGTAATGATCTCTAAGAAATACATGCTCTTCTGTTTTTTTTCTGGTTTCCTCATCTGTTTCTCCCTCTGGAGGACAGGGACTAAGATCCTTAATCCTAGCCATATATCAGAGGGTCTTTTACATTGAAGTTGTATAATAGATGTTTTAAAAAGATGAATGATGCCAGAAAGTTCTTCCTAAGAGCTTAGTTTATTGATTCATTCATTCATTCTTTCATTCATCTATTCATCCAGTCATTCTTTATGGCTCTATTCTGTTTGCAGAATTTGATTAAAGTCTAATCCTAGAAAAAAAATGGGTTTCTAAGTGTGTGATTTCTACTCAATCTAACTTAAAGAAACCAAACATGCCAGTGAGTATGGTGTCTTTCCCAACACACACACACTTGTCCCAGTTGAGGGGTTGTATGTATGAATGGAAACTCTAATCTGTTATTTCTCTGGAGAGCATTCACTGTTACCCTGGGGAAACAAACCAAGTGTGTGACTTTGAGCAGGCAACAACATGAAGGAACCGATTATAGGATCATCAGAGTGAAGGCGACCCCTTTTCCAGCTGCCCCTCTGATCCAGAGAATTCCATCCTGCTCATTGTTCTACCTTCCCCAGTTGCAAAGCCTTGTGAGGAAGGGGCCCAGAGTCCTACTCTAATTATGCCTTGTTTGACTAAGAATCTGATCTCTTGATTCCATACCTGAATATAACACTGATGCGACATTTATAACTACATTAAAAAGGAAATGCTCTTTGCTGTGTGCCCTCATGTGAGATAATTGTACAGTGATAACACCATTGAGGGATCTGAGGCCCTTACCAAAATGACAAAACTGAACCATGACTCGTAACTAAAGGAAACAGTCGTTCTTTCCTTAGCTCTAAATACAAGGGAAACAAGTCAAGACTTAACTGAAAGATGGACATATCTCACAGAATCCCTGAATTTGGAACTATGAGTTCCTAAATCTAATCCTGCATTGGTATTATCTCTTCCTTTCTTTAATCTCTGCAAAAGGAAGCCAGACAGGGGTATACTTTCAATTAAACTCCATTCAACACCTATAGATCCCTAGAGAGCTAAGGGTGATCGAAGACTTACTGAGACAGCAAGTAATCAAAGGATCAAAATGTACCCCCCCACAAAAGTATGACCAAATTACTTGCGTGTCTTACACACACATACTGTTCTATTGTCAAATTTATTGTCATACTTATAATTATCACCAGCAATATAATTTATTGCATGCTTAGCACTTAGTAAGCACTTCCCAAACCCTAGCTACATATTAACTTATTTAATCCATGCAAATAGCTAATGAAGTATATTGCCTTTTGGTTCCTGTTTTTTAGAATATAAAACTGATGTACAGTCATGTTCGCTTTGGCAGCACATATACTAAAAACTGAGGTATAGAGAGGTCATGTAACTTGCCCATGTCATGCAACTCAAAAGACAAAGAGTTAAGTTTGATACAAGCTGTGGCTTCTGCAAGTTTGAGCACTGCTACATTATATTGCCTCCCATTTCTCAGTCAACATTTGAGACTCTCTATATAAGATTCTACTGATTTCTAGTACTTTTCTGTGTAGCAAATTTCCTCATGTAGACCACTTTGTAGAATGCTGCAAAAGCTATTCCATAGCAAAATGTTCTTCCTCACCTTGCATGTGGCTCTCTTCCTGAGTTCTTTTTAAATGTAAAATATCAAAGCTAAAAAAGATGGTACAAGGACAAAGCACTTTCCTTATCCCAGTTCAATCCCTAGCACTGCATATCACCCTATGAGCTCTGCCAGGAATGATCCCCAAGCACAGAGCCAAGAGTACACCTTGAGCACTGCTGGGTATGGTCCCAGATCAATCAATCAATCAATCAATCAATCAATCAATCAATCAATAGATGAAAGATAAGTACTTTAGTACCAGGCAGATTTCAAGATAATTTCTTCATCATTAGGAAAGAAGACCGGGATTAGGATAGTGTTAGAAAAGCAGGTGTGTGGGCCAGAGCAATAGTCCAGTGGGTAGGGTGTTTGCCTTGCATGCAGCTGACCCAGGTTCAATTCCCCCGCATCCCATATGTCCCCGAGCACCGCCAGGAGTAATTCCTGAGTGCAGAGCCAGGAGTAACCCTGAGTATTGCTGGGTATGACCCAAAAAGCCAAAAAAAGAAAAAAAAGAAAAAGAAAAAGCAGGTGTGGAAGATAACTTGAGAGTGGGGTGGAAAGACTGAGGGGGGTGGAAAGAAGGTGGTCAGGAGAAGAGTGGAAAGTGACCACACTCAGATACAATTAAGAAAACCTAAAATAAACCTGACCTAATTCACAGCTTTGCCAAGAGCTGGCCTGGAGCCAGTCATCAGTACCACTCAGAGGACATTTTTGGTGAAACATTTTAAAATCAGTTAAGGATTCAATGATTATTTCTAGAAATATTAACCTTATAACCTTTTGAAATTAAAATTGTACCATTAAGCAAGAGGTCAAGCAGATCTGGGCTTTTACCGAATAAGACATCAGAATCTAACAGAATGTCAGTCTGGATATGAATTAATGAACATTGTTTGAAGACCAACTTTGATACAGGGTCAGCCTCCTTAATCGGAGAATTCGAAGTGAGCTGCGTCACTGCGCTGGCTTGTTTCTCCTTTTATCACTAACTAACATATAATGGAATGCTTGGTTCCATTACGTCTTCAAAAACCCTGCTTCCTTTAAGCTCAGAAGTGATATCTCAACTTCCCTTGTTTACTAGAACAAGATAAATGCCAACATCGATGGCAAGCCCCCCATCAGATTTGTACACTTTTATTAAAAAGACACAAAAGTACAGGATAATTTACCTTGTTTTTCAATTATAATAAAAGGCCCAAAAGTGCATGTAGCAGCTTTGGATGGAAAATGTATCTGCTCCAGAAGGCTCTTGGCTGCTTGGGTAGTAGCCAAGTCACCTTTGGTCAATGTCCTAAATATCTCATCTAGTTGGGTCTAAAAAGGACAAAAGGAACCATCAGTGACAGCTTGACCGTTTTTGCCTTCTAAGCATTGATGTATGTGAAGCAAGATTTACTGGACCAAATAGATAACAAAAAGAGTAGGCCTCCTTCCAGATGGAAAGAGTTAAAGTCATTAAACCATTGACCCAGGGTCAAAGATGTCACCATAATTGTTCATGATCTAGCCCGTGCACAGAACCACAGCCTTAGAATCTGGGCTACCTCCAGGCAATCTTTTAAGGCCTTGGTACTGCAAATTGAACCAGAAAAGCATAATTTATAGACATTTTACAAATCTGTCATAAGTGTAACACAGTTGATAATTAAAAAAGAAAGAAATACATGCAACAAAAAATGAAATGGAAGTAAAAGTCCCCCCCACACACACACATATCTCCCAGTCCCAAAATAAATAGATTTCAAAGATATTTTTCAAAGAGCAAACTATGTCTGAGCATGCTATCTATCATTCTCCCAAATGAAAACCAAAAATAGAGGCTGATTTGGAAATTATTTGGCGTATTTAGAAATTAATTTTTCCAGGCAATTAAATTAGCCAGTAAATTGATATCACCATCTTATTTCATTATATAGAACACATGCTGAAATGACACACAGCCTCATTTTCATTTATTATTTTTGCAAATTTAGTACTCATAAAAAGGTGTTGGCTCAATCATGCCAGCAACAGAATCATCCCTGCTGACTGGGAGGGAGCCTGAGAAGCTGGAGGCCAGGCCCATCCAAGCTGGGATTACCAGCTGTGAGAGCAAGAGCAAGTCCCATGTTGCTCAGCCCTTTATTGTCTGCTCCAGAATCCTAGTTGGCCCATCCAATTGAACATGATAAATGGCGCCGCCATTGGATGGAATCCACCCCTCACTTCCCAATGGCCACCTGGTATTTCTATGATGCCTCTGTCCAAAGAATTTTTAAACACTTTCCAAGTCATCTAACTCCACTTCTCCAATCCTTTTAGACAAAGACAGATCTCTGAAAACCTGCAAATTCACTTGGGAGGAGAGCGGACACACACACTTAGCTAGCACAGACATGAGTGAGTTTTTACTTCTTTGCAGCTTCCAAGGGTGAATTGTTATGCTCTACCAAGGGAAGAATGAAGTTAAAGATTTCTTTTGGCTCCATATGGCCCTGGAAGAAGTGAAAGCACTAAACATTTCATGAGCCAGCAAAGGCACAGAAAGGAGAGACAATGGCTCCCAGGACACCCCCAAGACCAAAAAAGGCAAGGTGAAGATTAGCTTTCAGGATTCATCCGAAAGGAAGCCTTTGTTTGATCTTTCGATATGAACATTTTAAGCATGCTCAAATGGGGTTCTCTTCTCAATGACACAGGCCGGCCGCTCTGTCTGCTTGAACTAAGGCAGCCTGGCCCGTGTGCTTACCCTGCCCGTGGGGACCGACAAGCCAGCTGGGCAGTCATTAGGTTAAAAACTCTTACAAATCATTTCAGCCGTTAGCTCTTCCCCAACCTGCCATGTTCCGTCCTCCTTGCAGACTTTGTTAATCTCTTCTCAACTCCTGTGACTAAGGTATCCTCCACAATCTGTCCTTCATCTATGCAAAGCCAGCACTTGATTTAAAAGTGAAATGAACACCCATCACCTCTCTCTCCCACACTGCACTTTCTGCCTCCTCCAACTCATTCTACTTTCTGAGCTGTTGTTGTTTTTACTATTTATTATTGTGCTCACCTCAAAAGCTGTCATGTACCTCAGGCTTTTTTTTAGAAAGAGCAGTAAAGGGGACAGACTTTGATGTGCCCGTTCTTGGCGAAACCCATGTGCACTTCTGCAAGTTCAAGGCTACCAATCCCCAAAATAAACTTCTCCTGACTTTCTCCAGACGGGGAAGCAGTGTCTCCCTGCTAGGAGAAGTCATGCTTTGGGGTTCCTGTAGTTTGCTGGTTTACTCTTCCTAGCCTCCTGACCTCATTTAAATAGTCTTCTAAATACTAATATTAACAATATGTATCATCTAACTCAGCTCAGAGCTACAGAATACTCTGGATTTTTTTTCCCTCTTCTTCTCTAAGTATAAAGTTTCTTTCCCAGTTAGGTTCTAAGTGCCTGGAAGGCTGACATCCATCCTGTAATTCTATTGCAGCTACAGCCTAGCCTCACACCTCATTCAGGATGTCAGGACAGGAAAACAAACAAGCAAATGTCATAGACACCATCTAGTGTTATTGCAGATAAACAAACCGAGGCCTAGGAAACAGCAGCCTTCCCGGGGCCCTCCACCCTAATACAGACACCTCGGTTGCTTCCATGGGACCTTAGGAGCTTCACTGCATGACACACGCACCCCCACACACACAGAGGTGCTTTTTGATCATTACAACTGAACTGTAGCTTGTCTTTGCTGAGCTCTATATGCACAGCAATACTATAGAAAACAGTTTTCTATTGGAAAACAAACTATGGGACAGATTGTCGTGATCTCAACACAAACACATGATACCAAATGAATACTCAGCAAATGTTGGTTAGATTTGAAAATTGAGGGGGCTGGGGGACATGGTTTCCCTTAAGGAAATCACAGGCACTCATTGGATTTCATCTGAGATCTAAGATTTAGTGGGATAAGAAGAGATGGATTCCTCTGTTCTATGGATAAACCCGGGAAGTAGACAGCGTGGCTGATTCTTGGCTTCCGCTTGCCCTTTCACAGTGGCTTTTAGCCCTATGCCATGTAAGGAAAACTGAGGAGAACTGAAAGTCAGATCAAGTGATTTAGGGACGCCCGTTGCTGACTGCACCACAACTGCGCACTGAGGGTCCAATCCCCTGCCAGCGACAGGGGAGGGCTGATCTCAAGGAGTGTGAAGGCGCCTACCAGCCCCAGCGTTCATCGGGTCGGAAGCCCACTCACTGAGCACCCCTCCAGAAGAACAGTGACCCAGGGACAGGGCGACAAAGTCTGCAGGGCTGGACACACAGAGCTGTTACTTTCCAGAGGAAGGGATTGACAGCTCAGCGGACAGCCCTGAGTCTCCTTCAGCTGCCTACCCAGTGGGAAGGGAGGCTGGGGGGAGCACATTAGGCTGCACGTTAAACAGATGGGACGCATATTTGAGACCTCTTAAAGCTTGGGGCTTTCCTTCTCCTTTTCTTTCTTTTTTTTTTTAAAATACAAGCTGCTGTCAAGGTGTGTTAGTATCTCTTTATTTAAACAAGCTCCTTAGTCTTGATACATAGAGCTGGGGAGTATTGGGGGTGGGGATCGAGTTGAATAAATAATCTATCATGCTAGCAACATAATTATAAGAACATATGTTAGCTGGAACTAGCTATATTCTAGTCATATTAAGGGTATGTGTGGGAGAGGAAAAGATGGCAGGAAAATCTCAAAATAGTTCAGGCGGAGGAAGAGTGATATCAGGCTACATGGGAACCCACAGTGTTTGCCTGGAGCCTCCACCTTGGCGGCCCACGGTCCCGGGGGCTGCCGTCGCTGCTTTGCCTGCTGCTCAACGCAGCCACCTGGGTCTGGAGTGCCATCCGGCGTCTTGCTGTTCCTTGGCCCCACCTGGGTGTCAGGCAGAGAAGGAAGGATTCCTGCCGTCCCCTGGCCCTTCTCTGCCTGTCTACGGAGAAAGAGCCCCCAAGAGGCAGTGGCGACTGAAACCTGGATTTCATGAAAGCCTTGGGTTCTGTGCTCCAGCGGGAGAAAATCCCATGTTTTGATAGTCCCCCCACCCCAAAATTATGTTTCTTCCACTGTCCCGCCGTCTCTGCTCAGCTAGATTTAACACACGTGGGGAAAGGACCAGCTCGAATCTCCCTTCTCACTCCGACCCATTTCCAGCCCTGCCCAGCGACTTTCCCTTGGACCCCTCTTCCCCCACCCCTTGCTGGTCTCCCGAGCCCGCTGTTCCTGTACCTCCCCACAGGAAGCCTTTCAGGCTCCCTGGGCCTCCGGGTCCCCCTGGAAATTGGCGGCCATCGCACCCCGCAGCTCTGCATAATACTATTACTCACTGCAGTTTTAATTAGCCCATGTCTGTCTTCCCAGAATGCCTCTGAGAAGGTAGCAACGACTCCTTAATTTGGTCACCCCGGTGACAGCTGTGCTGGCTCTGGGACTGGGGGCCCAGGGGTGTCTCAAGCCACTGGGCGAGACAGCAGCAAACAAGATACCCCGAGAACCAGCCCTTGCTTTCTCCAAGGCCGGGGGACCAGAGTCTCCGGAAGTAGGTGCCACGCCAAGCCAGCCCAGCAGAGTTCTCTGCAGCTGAGCCGGAGAGACCCCCAGGCTCTCGCCAGCAGACAGGCTGGTCTCGGAGGGCGGCGGTTCTCTCGCAGCCATCAAGGCTGCTGCTAGGCCCTGCAGCAGAGGGCAAATGCCATCAAGTGTGTGCTCTGGGAAGCTAATTCTGGGGCAGGAGGGCCTAGAGGCAGAGAACCAGCTGCGAGGCCATTATAGCTGCTTGGGTGAGAGATAAGGGCCTAAATGAGATCCGAGGCCTTGGGAACAGAGAGGAGCAAGAAATCCCAAAGACATTTTGTGGGGAGGGTTGTATTTTGCAAAACCCTAAGCATTCGGGAGGAGGGCTGGGGTGAGGAGACTTGTAAAGGGGCATCACAGAAATTTAATTTTCTTAATATTTAATATATATATTCATGTATCCAAGAACATACAAAAATGTAAAACGGTTTTTAAAATATTTTAAGTTATCGTTTTTGTAGCCCATTTTGTGAGTGTGTGAGTTGTCTATTATGTTTTTCAAAATGCAAGAAGTCATGAAAAGGGAACCTGTGATGAGTTACCGGGAACCCACTGTTACTCTCGCGAGACTTTCGTCCACAAACACCTCTGGGGTCTCTTCACCCAGCTGTTCGCACTGGGCTACATCCCTTTCCAGGCTCTTGTGCTGGCTACGTTTCAGTGCTACCTTCTGTGTTTGATAGGTACAGATAAGACATGGGGATACTCGGGCGTGTTTTAAGCCCTAGGAGTATGTTCCTTCTGTGTCACAAGGTGTACAGAGGAACTCATGGTGGATGGGGAGAGAGGGCGTCTTCATTTCTGGGTTTTTTTGGTTGTTGTTCGCAGGGTGAGACCTTTGCAGGGGTGCTGTGGACACAGGCGAGGTGCAGGGGTCCCCCAGCCTCCAATTCTTGCCTGTCGTTGTTAAAAGCTAACATTTAAACAGGATTCCTTCCCAAACTGACACACAATCAAGATTGAATGTAATCCAGACCATTATGTCAACAGCACTGATATAGAACATATGACATTTGTGCTCGTCCCCAAGGAGACGCTGCTCATCGGGTGGGGAGAGCAGGAATTGACATATCACCATCACTGTGCATTCGCCGATGTCCATACTGACAGACCGAGAATATTTGGCTAGGATCACACTTACGGCCACATCAACACCGCTCAAACAGTAGGGTACAGAGGTCAGAGGGCACTCACTTTTACTCTAGGAAAGAAAGAGCGTGGGGATTTGTGTACAGACCATCTGTCTGTCTTTACCACTTCGCCTCTTTACTACAACCATCATTTCACCTCCAACACCCAAATTTCCTGCCTGCAGTTGTTGAGGATGAAGGGCCTCCCTCAGGAGAGAACACAGACTCTCCTGCAAAAATACTTCCGCATGTATTTCCTCTCTCATGTATCTCTCTTAACAATGGTGCTGAAACACATTGGGTATTATTAGCATTGGTGTGGTTAGTGCTCTTGGGAAGTAAAGAACTGATATCTAAGTGACCTTGCCCAATGTCGTCTCTGCTGCTAAGAGCCAGACCTTCCCACTCTCCCAGGAACTGCCCTTCACTATGACTAGGCCCTCACCATACCTCAGCTACCTCCAAGATCAAGCAAGAAATAGAGAAAACCAGATTGTTTGTGGGTTAAGTCAAACGATCAGAGTTTAGACTCAAAGACTGCCCTGTGAACTAGGGGCTGCCTTCAGCCAAGGACTTGGAAAACATGAGCAAAACAAGCAGACAAGTCTACCTTCCATGAGCAATGGAGAGACTGGTTTCGATAGAGACCATCTTGCCCAGTATCTTCCCTGAGCTCCCCAGACAGACAACTAATCTGCACAATGACTCGGGCCCAGCCATGTCTAACTAAAGAGCAGAACCCAGACTTCAGCTCGCACCTGGATCCAGCCCGCACAGCACCACTGACAGTCTGCCGGCAGAAACAGCCCAGTCTGCCCAGAGCAGGAAAAGGTAAAAAGTAAATAAACGCTGCCTTAATCTCCCCATAGATTGGAACAATCTGAACCAACCTGTAATTTCATCCAGGCACGCGGGGAGAATAATTTTTAAAGCCCTGCTAAGCATAAATGCACCTCCACTCATTATAATTTCCCTACATTTTTTCCTTCCTGCCCCTTCTCCATCTGTACTTTATTCAATGAACACATCTGCATTCCCTTCTCTCTCTCTTTTTTTTGGCCAGAAACTCTATACAACCTTATCACTGACACCTCTCTGCAGTTTCAAATTCCAACTTTGTGCCAAATCCCCATTTCCTGCTGCTTAATTTCCATTCATTTACTCTTGTTTTCGCTTCTTCTGCCATTCCCAGCATGGACCAGCTCCAGCCCAGCTTCTTCTAATTTTTTAAGGAAGGCTCCCCATCGAGTGCTATTGGAATCTGAGCCTCTGCTCCGTGCCAGTGGCTGGCCATTGTTTATCCTACCTAACAACAGTTGCCAATAGGACTGCTTCCTTCCCATTCTTTGTTTCACTGCCTGAGTGTGTACACTAAGGCCCAGGAGAACTTCTTCCCACATATGGTGACCCAGTAGGCCTAGTTTTATTATTACTTCAGTAGAATCTGAAGTAGCCTCTTACCATCTTTTTTTTTTTTTTTTTGAGAGAAAATAGAAAATGAAACCAAATCTAGGTGCTCTGTTTACCCTACTCTTGGTGGTATGATCAGCCTTCACCACGTGAAAACTGTAGGAAGGTTGTGGGCTTAGGAATGAGACAGGAGAACGGTGCAGGAGAACAGTGCAGGGAAGTAGCTGAGATTGAACTTCCAGCTATAAGACAGGCCACTCTTTCCTGGGCCTGTGGATGTCTTCAATTTGCTAAAATTGTTCCGGAAATATGGAGCAAGCTCAGAACGGTTTTCCTTTTTCCAGAAGGGAAATGTTTCAAATATCCTCCTTGAAAGTGCCTGCCATAGAAGCAGGCTGGGGAGGGTGAATGAAGGGAATCTGGGAACATTGGTGGTAGGAAATGGACACTCGTGGAGGGATGGGTGCTGGAACACTGTATGACTGAAACCCAATCATGAACAGCTTTGGAGTGATTATCTCTCGTGGTATAATAAAATGTTTTAAAAATAATAAAAATAAATAAATAAAGCATCCTCCTTGGGGTCTGAGTAATAAATAGTACAGTGGGTAAGACATTTGCCTTGCGTGGTCAACCCGAGTTTGATTCCTCCCCAGAATCCCATATGGTCCCCTGAGCACCACCAGGAGTGATTAATTAGTACAGAGTCAGGAGCAACCCTGGGGGTGACCCAAACAACAAAATAATAATAACATTATTATGATAAAACAGCCTTCTAATTTCTGTGGCATGGAAAGGTTACCATCTTTATTCCTACAGTGGGACTGAGTCTAGAGTCTATTTGTTTTCTTCATTTTGTTCTTCCTGAATTTGTGGTCAGTTATCAGCTCCGTCTTTTAACCAGAGCCATTTTGCTAGCACCTCAAAGATCTCTTCCTCAACTGCAAACACTCTGTCCCCAAGACTCTGCCTCCAACCTTTCCCTCTTGATTTCATTTCCCAAAGTTCCATAGTCTAGTCCCAGTTTAAGCATGATGTCTACAATGGAAGAGCTAGAAGCCAAGAATGGGACAGCCTCAGAAACAACTGTGAAACCATAAAAGAAAGTCACCCACATTCAGACATGCCTAAGGGACAGTGAGAAGCCTGATCAGCCCTCATTGTGTCTGATGCTCCTACAACCCCTAACATTACAAGCCTCCCCCAAATCCCAGAGCACAGCAGTTTCTCTTGCTTCCTGATACTCAGGTCTCCTTATGCTGTTTCCTTCCCTAAAATTCCAATATTTTGTTTCCAAAAGAGAACAGCCATCCCACCAGATGTAAGACAAATCTTCTCTGGGAACTGGGGCAATAGTATGGGGAGGGCTGTTGCCTTGCATGTGATCTGTTCAGGTTCAATCCCCAGCATCCCATATGGTCCCTTGAACACCACTAGGAGTAATTCCTGAGTGCAGTCAGGAGTAACCCCTAATACCTGAGCATCACCAGGTGTAACCCCAAAACAAAAACCAATTAAAAGACATATCTTCTCTTTCTCCAGCTTAAGTACAATAATATTGCTTCTCGGAAGACCCTTTCTTCCATGACTTTACTACATGCCTGTCTCAAAAACATTGCTTTATGATTTGCTTTCTTCACAGCCTAATAAGAATAACTGAACCATTCTTCTAGGCGAACATAGCTGGGATGTCTTCTTGATCCAAAACAGGTCAATAATCTCTCAAGGAATATAAATCATATCTGTTTAATGGCAAGATGCAAAAGCATTTCTCAGATTTTAAAGCATTGTGTGTGTATGTGTGGTCAATCACCTCATGAACAGGAGTGAAAATTAGGTAACATGCTCCACTCTGCATATGAGAAACTAACAGTTCAGGGATATGCCCTTGGACAAATCTGAGATAGAATAAACACAAATGATAGCAATTTTAGTTCACTTCTCTTGCCTGATTTCTGGTAGGACTATCCCTTGGATTGTCTAGTACCAAAAAATCAATGCTCTAAAGTTTCCATGGTAGGAAGAACAGGAGAACATCAGTGATAACTTCCGGAGACTGCAGTCATCTACCCTTGTCTGTTTCTCTGGCGCTGGGGTTGCTGTGCCTTGAGGCAGATTGACTCTTGCCCACTGATAGAGGAATGCACAATGTTAGGGTCATATTGGAATTCCAGAATTAAGGAAAGTCTATCATCATATGACCAGTCTGCAAAGTGGATTCCAACTGGAAGTAATTATACTTTACGTCATGGCCAGCTGTGTTTCTACACCGTTGGCATAGGGTCCTAGAAACCAGCAGGTGAAATAGGTTGTTTGCCTACTATTCTGACAATCAGAGGCAAAAGTACCACCTCTAAAAATAAACAAGTAGATTGCCAAATAAGTATCTATCTAATATCTAGTATAATAAATGAATGATGGGTTAATATTTGACATTTGTCAGATTTGCAATAAAGATGGACCACCAGTAGGATTCGATTTACTGTGAATGTTCTGCCTTGTGAGGGGATACTTTTAAGGTGTTGTCACATTAAGTAAATTAACAGATGGAAAAAAATAGTCCCCTGAATATATTTTATGTATTTGGGAGTCTTTGGCTTTTTACAGTTCTTCCAAGAGAAAACATTTTTGAGTTGTTCAGAATTATACCACTGCAAAATCACTGGTATATTTTTTCAGAAATCCCAAATTTAATAGGTAATTATTTTTTTCTACCTCTTTCAATTTCTCTGTTTTAAACTCTTAAAACTATGGGTGAGGATACTACTAATGGTATATACAAGTATAATAAAGACAATTATATATATTTAAAAGGTTATGTATATTCATAAGTAATATATAAGTGCAATACAGAAAATTATGATTAAAATGGAAGAAAGTTATAATATATGTAAAACAAGTTTGGATGATATGGTAGATGAAGATACATGATATTATTCTAAATTATTTGTTGTATGCGTTTGATTGGCTGTTGGAATGGGCCTCATCCAGCACTGCTCAGAGCTTACCCCCTGGCTCTGCTCAGGGATCCCTCCTGGCAGAACTCAAGGACCATATTTTTTTTGCCATGGAATCAACAGGAACCAACAATGAACAAGGCAAGTAAGTGCCTTAGCTCCTGTACTATTTCCCTGACCCACATGTTTGAAGTTGTTCAAGAGGAAAGTTTAATATTTAAACTTAAAAGATGGAAATTGAATTTCCCTAAAGAAATTAAATTTAATCTCATAATTTGTTATTTATAAGGCACTTAAAGTAAACAACAACATAGAGACAACCCTCATGATGACGGTTTTCCTAAACTCTAAACTCTTAAAGCAGTAAAGCAACTTCTAGGGAGGCCCCTGGCACCAGGGAAATGTGCAGTTGAAAATGAGTGGGAGGTAAGTCATTATTGGTATGTGTGTTCCCTCTGATGAAAACGACCCCTGCCATTGTTCTTGCAAAGTTAAGCTCTTATTTTTCTCTTTCTCTAAATTACAGTCACTTCAGCACTTGTTAGAAACCTTATAAGCCAAGCCGTGTTTTCCACAAATGTAAAACATTGTTCCACTTATTGCCCAACTGACCTGGCATTAAGATTATGTTCACTTGAGCAGCCAATTTTAAGCACAAATAAAAAGAGGGTAGGAAAATTTGGCAAGTAATCATCTGACTCCATTCAGTCACCTATTATGAGCTAATGGATTTGCATTTATGAAGCGTAAAACAAAGGAAGAGGAGATGGTCTAACTTTTGACTGCAAACTTTATCCAAGACCCGTTTTCCTAAGGTTGTAGGCAATATGAGCAGAGAGTAATGCACTTGCACTCTGGGTATGGAAACACCTGGTTTCCCTGGACCCTAGTTGTAAGTGGGCTTGTCTTCGGTAACAAGTTAGTCCCAGGACATAATAGGCCCCTCAGAAGCAAAGTATTGGTCCTGGTATAAATATGCTAGGTCCCACGAGATGGTAAACCCTTTGGATCAGCTTCTAGCTATTAACCAGACAAATCTGGGTCTAGCCTCTGAACCTAAAGTCATCCATCTATCATGAGTAATGCCACACACTTTTCTTGGATCCTCAGTCTAACATCTATTCTCCCGCCTACCTAGAAAAAGCCCTGCAAAGAATGTGACATCATCATGTTTTTCTCAGCTAACAAGCTTCTCTGTTCACCAGCAGCCAAAATTTTTAAGTGGCTCTTAAACAAAGACAGCCCAGCAAAGAATAATGATGTCAAATCCAAGCCATAGTTCTATGGTGTGAACACAAAATCTACAAGACCTAAGTTAAAAATGATTTACAGACAGTTTTATCAAAGTCAGATGTAAAATGGTGTCTTACTGGATACCAGCCAGTGGCTATCAATTCGAATCCACTACAAGTGATGTCATTAGTCAGAATCAATACATTATGGAGACAATTTTCCCTTGTCTCTTGGCCCAGGGAATTTTCTGTGTTGTTTCATCACTAGATTGCAAGGCCCTACTATTACAAAGTGGCTGACAGCAATCACAAGTAAGATTCTCTCACATAGTTCTTTGGGAGGAAAACAGGGAGAGTGTAAAAAAATAAAACCAACCAGACATGAGAGACTCAGAAATATAATTCCAAGGACTTTTTCAGTTGGTTTGCTTTGAACTTTTGTAGCTTATTCCAGTTGGTTACATCTCTTTTAGTGTCACAACTTTGGACCCTCAGGTGTGACAACAGAAAACTGTTTAGTTTTAGTTCTCCCTTGGGATCATCTGATCACCTTGACTTAGCCAAGACTTAGAGAAAATGATTTTCTGATGAAGACCAAGATAATCTACTATCATATTTCTCCTCCCAGTACCAAACACTGGCTATTACTCATAAGATCTCATGGCCCTGCTAACCTTTGTTTGTTTGTTTGTTTGTTTGTTTGTTTGTTTGTTTGTTTGTGAGCCCGGCAGTGTTCAGGTTTTATTCCTGGCTCTGCATTCATGAATTACTTCTGGCAGGCTCAGGCCATATGGGATGCAAGGTATCAAACTCTGGATGATGCATGGAAGGCAAGTGCCCAAAGCACAAAATTATCTCTCCAAGCCCCTCTTTTTGTTGTTTTGGGATTACACTTGGCAGTGCCCAGGGGTTTCTGGCTCTGCACTCAGCGATCACTTCTGAAGGACTAGGGGGATATCTGAGGATCAAACCCAAGTTGGCTGTATGCAAGGCAAACAACTTACCAACTGAACTATACTCGGTCACACTCCTTTGGCCATGGACATTTTTTGAATGTCCACGTATAGCCATTTAATAAGGGGATAGTTCTGTAAGATCCTGCCCAAGTGCAAACATGAGGACATTATTTTTTCACCATATGTTATAATGAATGTTTTACATCATAACCTTGGGGTTATCTTTTATGATCTATCAAAGTTCTCTTAAGAGTATGAGAGAAAATAGAAATAAAATAATGAGAAAATAAGACTCATTTTCTTATTGTCTTCAAGCTCTTACTAAAGAAAAATTCTCTATTCAGTCCCATGTGTGACTACAACACAGGATATTTTCCAGCTCACTGGTATTTCATAAACACCATTTGTTGTCATGTGGTTAAATTAAAACTGAGGATATCAAACATCAAACAGTATGTTAATGTCAAGTATGCTTGAATAAATAGTAAGAGTTCAACTGAATGGAATATGTGGATTGCTAGCTAATTAAGCAAGAAGCAGGTGTGAAAAAAAATCTAATTTAGGCAATTTTTTATAATTAATAATGTTTACTTGTAGTACCCTTCTAATGGGGCTCTAGTTTAGCCTCTTGTGAATTGCTAGGAGTTTACTCCAGTATTTTAAAATTATAATTGAATGGAGAATTTTACGAGATATCAGGTTTCTTTGCTGATGATGAAGCGCTATATACATAGAAGTTTCCTGACAAGTACTTTGTATCAATAGGATCAGTTAGAAAATCACCACCAGCAATTAAAACTTAAAATACACATAGGCATACACAGATGCCTTAAAGTTATGTTGCAAACCCCAACACCTGAAAGGAGAACACTAAGTATGCATGAATCAGTATGAATGATAATACCCTCTTCCGTCCAATGGATGGATAACCAGGGCTTTGGTGCATAGCTGCAAAGAGCAATGACAGAATCTTTTGTTATAATTAGGAACAAAAAATTAAGATCTTATCTTAACTTTCCTGGCAAATTACATACTACCAATCAATTAATCCAAATATACATTAAGATCGGTTTTCTTTCCAAGAAACCAAATGGAGGAGAAAATGTCCACAGATGTAAAAACAGACCTGGAGTATTTCATGGACGTGACATATCTACTGCATTTCATTAAGAGAAGAATGTCTGAGAACAATGCATCCTTCTCAATCCCGGTCGAGGGAACAAACAGGACTGGATTAGATAGGACAACTGGAATCTCTAGAGAGAGTCCCATGTTTAATGGGAGCGCCACATGTTTGATACGCAGGGAAGTAAGTGGGTGTCCTGGACACGATCCACTATTCATCATAATACCACAGTTCTGTTCATTCCCAGAGAGAAGACTTAAAACCATGAGACCATATGTAGAATATTAAAAATCATTTAACGTTAAAATGCACATTATGAAAGCATGCACTTTGGGGAAGGCTACAGTCCAAAAGAGCTCTGAGAAACCTCCAGTTCAGTAGATAATGGTTGTAAAGGTAAACTGAGTTGTATACAAACACACACACACACACACACACATGTGCACACACACAGGGACTTCCACAGAAACTCAGTCTTCATCTCTGCAATGCTGCCTTTATCACTCTCTTTTCCTTGCTGATTTCTGTAGGGTCATCAGTATCCATAATTGAAGGTGTGATGATACCTAAAGTATCAGTACATTAATTTATAATCATATATGAGAAATAACCAGTTTTACTGCTACTCCCAGCATTTGGTATTAAGTCATTATGTATACATATATAGATATATAAATCTCAAATATTAAATTGTTTCTCAGACAGAGTCAATAACCTCACTATATTTTTGTGGTCTTTTCATTGCCACTGAATTAATCACAGTCCTGCCCCTAACCACATGGTATTTTATTTCCCTTAAGAGCAATGTTTACTTTGGTTTACTTTGTTGGAACTCACAGTACTTATTCAGTCTATAAAGATTTAGTGTAACATATTTTGTTAAGCAACATTAAGAGCATTCGCTGGCAGATCTTGTCTTCTCTTGTTTTGCTCATAGGCAGATTCTGTGTGTGCTTTTGGTCTAATCTAACTCACCAAGTGCAATGCTGACACTGGTCCAGTGTGCATGGATCTTTAGAGAATGATAGTTCTATTTCTTTTCCTTAAGTTCCAAAAGTAATCTATAGAGGGAAAGGTGAACACCATAAACCTGAGTGTGATGTACCCAGGCAGGAACATTATCAAAATATAGCAAGAAAAGACACCAGGGATGATACCAACTCACTCAAATTTAGTCATACTATTCACACACATATGCATACATACATACATATATACATATGTGTGTGCTCACATATATACATATATGTGTGTGTATATATAGAGAGAGAGTGAGAGAGAAAGAGAGGCTGTTGGAACCACTAATGTCCAGCAAACATCAGAGTCCCCTGCTGAAGTCCCTATCTCTTCCCCTCTTCCTCTCCCCCCATATATTCACCTCTCTGCCAGTCATCTCAAAGGTTCCTTTTCAACATCTGGGTAAGAACTCGTGCATCTCCTCCCTGTGCTCCAAAAAAGACTGAGTCTATTCCATGCCTCCTCTTGCATATTTCTCACCATTTGCATAATGCAGATAGTCAGGAGCCACAGTATACAAGATGACAAAGGTGGAATTCTCTAGATCAACATGAGGAGGCTACAAAGAGCTTGGTACTGCCCAGAGATTTTTTTTCTGGAGACTGTCAGCAGACGACCTGCCCAGACACCATCCTGACTATACAAAATTCTTTTAGTAAATATAAAAACTGAATGGGAGAAGTAATCATGGATAAGTTGCAATAGATACATCTACAACATGTGGGGAAGGAGACTGACTAATCAATAAGTTCATCTTCAGCAATGACACATGGAAATGAAATGGATCTATGTATTTGGGAAATCATTTGGGTTTTTCCAACGCACAATACACATGCACAGCATGTTTCTGGGTGGGAACGAATCGTGGGTGGAGGTTTAAAGGAAAAGATGATATATGTGTATTAAATCATCGCTATCAACAGAGAGGCATGAGCTTAGAAATCTGTATTTAAATTTCCAATGTAATAATAGAAAAGTAGAACTCTTTCTTGAGTTGTAAATTGGACATATGTGAATGTATCTTGGGTTAGATAGGATCAATTGATAGGATCCTTACCCACCTACTGAGGCAGCAAAGAATAATTATTCAGACTTAGACCCCAGAATCAGAGTGTTGAGTTCAACTCCTATTTCCCCCCCACTTAACAAATTGAAATTTTATATAAGATAAAACATTAGGATAGTCATGTGAGAAGTATGGTTTAAAACAGAACCTATCAAGTAGGAGTTATTGAAAATATTAGTGAGATAGAAGGTAAAACTATTAATACTGTACCCTGCACTCATAATATATAGTATGTATTCATAATATAGAGTGTGTACTCACAATATACATACAGAGTGTGGACCCAGTGAATTTGAACATGGTGTGTACTTACTGCATAAATTCATATGCATGTTGGTGTATGTATTCAACAGTGTATATGCACATATATACATGTAGAGGTCTTACTCATAGTTTATATGTAGATTATTCATAATGTACATGAATATAGAATTTGTACTAAAAATATTTTGTACTAAAAATTTGTACTAAAACTGTGTACTAAAAATTCAGCTTATTTGAAAGAGTCAGATAAAGCCAATCAAAAAATATATAAGGGGATGAAGTAATAGTGCAGTGGGTAGGACCCTTGCTTTGCAAGTGGCTGACCTGGGTTCAATCCTTGACACTACATATGGTTGTCGGAATACCAGCAGGAGAGATCCCCAGGAACAGAGAAAACAATAAGCCCTGAGCACTACAGGTGTGGCCCTCTAAAGACAAAACAAAAGTAAGTAAGTAAGTGAGTGTGTGTGTGTGTGTGTGTGTGTGTGTGTGAGTCAGGGGGTCTTTTTCATACACACAGGTAGACTAGTTAGTGAAAGATGAGTCACTTAAGGTCTACTCAAGAATCTCAGTGAAGGCCAGAGAGTGATTCAAGGCAGAGCACTTGTCTTATGGGTGTAACTCCCTGAGTTCAATCCCAATGCACACCCAAAAAAAATCTTCATCAAATGGAGATTACCACCACAAGTCTCCTGATTCTTTCTGTATCAGAGACTTGTTTACTGAAGATACGCTGAGGGCAAACCTTGGAGAATAAGTGTTATCTAAAAAACTTAAGTTCAATGAAAGCCATCTCTAAAAAGTTGGTGAATTCCTCTCTGCTCCATATGTGAATTACTTCCCACTGTCTAGAAATGGCAGTTGTAATGGGGAGACTAGGGAATCTGAGATGAAAGAATTCATCGAGCAATTTGAGTTAAGAAAGGTGGACTCGAAATCAGTCACTTATTTCAGGAAATGAAAGACTATCCAGAATCTGTCTCTGGTTGTCTCCCTATGTTTCTGAGAGCAGGGCTGGTAGCCCTCTGAAGCCTGGGGGACTGAACTCTGCTGAGCTGGCAAGGAACACAGTATCAGCAGTCCTGGAAAAAAACTTTCTAAGCAAAGGATCTGTAAAGGCACAAAGAAAACGTTTAATAAGAACACATTTGCTTAAATAAGTCCTGTTTGGGAACATAGTAGGCTAATGTTACTGTCGTACTATTTGGAAGTTCCTTCTCACTATGAGTCTCATTTGTGGTTGGGTAGTTAAAGCTCAGGTTTGAAAATCAGATGTGGATCCAAGTTGCTTTATAACCACGACAAAACGTTTCACCTCTCCTGGTAGCAGTTTCCCATCTACAATGCACTGGGCGACAACATCACCTACTTGTTAGGATTCTGGTAAGAATTCAATGGTGTGTTGTATAAACAGGCTTAGTAAATTGATGCATGTATAGCAAATGCTCACAAATGTTGGTCATTATTATATATTATCCCTCACAAAAGACCTTTGTTTAGTTCTGTTTCTCTGAGGGCCAGGCAGAAAACACAACAGTGTTGGGGGCTACTTCTGTCAGGATGCTGGGGGTGGGAGGTGGCCTCACTCAGTGGTGCTCACTGGGTAGTGCTTGGTGGACTGTGTAGAACAGAGGACCAAACCCAGGCCTCTGGCATGTAAAGTATGTACTCAACCCCTGACAAAGCTTTTAAGCAGATTTTATGATCTTCCTATTATTAACAAGCAAGCAGTTGTTTGGAAGTAAGCAACATGGTTAAGATAATGCTGTTTTATGTGCATCACTCTCTGTTCTTGCCCCACTCTTTCTAGTCCTCTTTCAGAAGAGATTAGCCCTTTGACTATATAGAAAGGTCCAGCCACAGGCCCTGATGCCAGGTTAACCAGGCAGCTGTCTCCAGGTTGACTGGAGGAGCTAGCAAGGCAGAGTGAGATGCCTTGCCCTGCTCTTCCGTTCGCCTCGACGGGCGCCTTCATCTGCTCTGCCTTCTGGGAGTATGTGATGGTCCCGGAGCCTGGCGCTGAAGCAGGTGCAGGGCATATTTTAAGCTCCAGCAAATAACTTTAATTGAGCTCTCCTTAGACATATGAACCCACAGAGCGATTTTTTCTCTCTCTCTAATAAAAAAGACCCACAACAAACCAGATGGGTCTCAGTCCCTCCCTCAATTCCCCCCTCCCCACTCTTCAAGCTCCCCTAATAAATCTTTAAACTCTAAAGAAAAAATTGCCTTTCTTCAAGTGGGCATTTTATTTGGTAGCATGTGTGTGCCCAGGCTGCCTCTGCGGTGTAGAATACGTGTTAGAAGGAGTCAGGTCACAGAGGGGAGAGGCTCAGGAGGCTGTGGCCAGCGTGGTAGCTGCATTATTACTCAGTCAGAACTTTCTATTGCCAAAGGTTTCTCTGGATTGCTCTGGTCCGTCCTGGCTCGCTCACCGCTGCTCATGGCTACTCCCCACCTCAGCTCTCAAGTGGGGTCCCTTCACCTTTAACCATCCTCACCAGAACTCAAATCTCCATCTAGGTACAGGGCGGACATGGGTCCTTCCAAAACTGCGAGCTAATGTGGGAGGAACTAGAGAGAATTCCTCCCACCAGAAGCCAGCTTATTAATTTCTTGGCAGTGTGTCCAGAAAGAGTGATGAAAAAAAAAGCCAAATGAGGCGGTGTGGGGCGTAGAGTTCTGTCTCTTTTGCAAACGTGTGTTCTTTAAAAGTCCCATGTGAAGATGGCAGCGGGGGAAGAGGGAAATACAACAATGTGAATGGATTCCAGACCCCTAGGAAAAAAAAAGAGCCTTCAAGAACTGCCCGGGGCAAGAGAGAAGCGAACACTCTGGGTTCTGATTTATAAGCACTGAATTATTGGTCGGAGGGCCCAGAAGGAGTCGTTTACAGCAGAAATTATTGCAGGCAAATGTTGGTTGGTATTTTAAATCACTCACTAATATTGATGGGTTAATGCCTGTCACACTTGCTTAAGGGTCATGAGGGAAAAAAAAAAAACTTTATCTTCAACTTGTTACAGGCTAAGTAGAGTGACAGATACACCTTTCAGGTTCTTCATTTTTTTTCTTCAAGCAAAGCCTATGGTATTATTTATGGTTTTCTGAGTCACTCGGCTGGAGCCTGTATCTGGATTTTAAAAGGCTGATTTGCAAAATAACAAAAAACAGGACACCGGTCTAGAGAGGCTGGTGGGGAAAGAGGCCCTTGCTCTCGCCCCTCCAGGACCCAGCGCTGCGCGGTGGCTCCGGTGCCTGCGGCGGCCCGGGCCAGATGGCAAGGCTCAGGCGTATTGTTCCCTCCTCGGCGACAGTCCTGCTGTGGCAAATAAAGTTAAATCAAAAGGGCAGTGCTCTGCAAGAGGGTGGCGAGCCGCTGCAGCTGACAAGAGCCAAAGACGCCAGGACGCAGCTTCCGAGGAAAAGCTCGGCTGGGCAAATGAAGGGGAAGAGGCACCCAGGTCTCCGGAGCCACAGAAAACACCCTGGTTGTCCCAAGGTGAGAAATCCTGGGACCAGGGACCCCCACACCCTCCCCTTTAGTCAGAGGGCAGAAAAGGGTGCCTGGGCCTCCCAAGCTCCACCCACCAAAAAAAAAGTAAAGTGCGTTCCTTTGTAGCTTGGCTTTGTTTTTAGAATTAGTATTAGTATTAGTATTAGTATTAGTATTAGTATTAGTATTAGTATTAGTATTAGTATTAGTATTAGTATTATGGTTAGGTAACATAGCTATAATAGTGTGAGCATTTATGGGTTTGATATTTAAAGTTTCTGCCCCCCACCACAACCAAATTGCCCAAGACCCCCAGGAGTGATAGTTCTAGTTCACGTCTTCCTCCCCCACCTGCTAATCTCAGTTTTGTAGCCGGAGGGCCAAGGAAAACTTGGCCCTTGCATTTCCTTGGGTGATGGAGAGATGTTTTCTGGGGGTGGCATGGCACACACCTTTAGGCTCCAGGCGGACCATGCAGGATTCCTTCTAATGACATGAAATCCTTGGAATCCTGACCTAGAATTCTCAGATGATTTCTGAGACTAGCATAGCAGCTCTGGGAGTTGTGTAAGAGACTGGGTCTCCATCCCACACACCATTGTACAGGGACCGAAAAGGAGGCTGGAGATGAAAAGGGAATTGCTCTCTCTCAAGGTCAAGCCCCAAGGCTCAAGGTCATGCTCGGGAGGCAGAGCTGGGTAGCCCCTGCACAAGGATGGGGATGGGCATGGGGAGGGAGGGGGTGCACACTCACAAATCAGAAAATCCCCAGATGCACACATTTCCAGCAACCAAGAAATAATATTTCCGTTAAAATAAAGATAGCAATATGCAATAGGATGCAATAGGGGTGTTGAATTTTTGGACTTTAAATTGGCTTTCTCATAAGACCGTGTTTGGTTTTGCATTCCAAACTCTGCTCTCCCTACTGTACCCCAGGTTAGCACCCCTCCTCCTTCCTTTAGCTCCACCCTCTGCTCTAACTCAAGGCACTTTTTTGTGCTCCTTTTTTTCTGAGTCTCCAAAGCACACCATATACCCACGGGGCCCCCAGTTTCCAGGGTATGGAACACAATTAGCGGTCTGCAAAGCGTTCACTTCGCTATTTACCTGTGAGACCACGCCTGCATTCAGTGCCAATTGGTCTCTCAGGTAAATATGAAGTTTGGCAGATCTAAGGGGAAAACAGTGAGCATTAAGATTTCCCCTTAAAAAAAGTTTTTTTTTAAGATTTACATGTTATATACTTAGGGTTTTAAAATCCTGATTCTATCTTTTTTCCTTTCCCTCCCTTTCTCCTTCTCTTCCTCCCTCCCTTCCTTTCTTTCTTCCTTTCTTCCTTGCTTTATTCCTACCTTCCATTCTTCCGTCCTATCCTTCTACCCTTCCCTCCCCTCCCTCCTTCCCTCCTTCCCTTCCTTCCTTCCTTCCTTCCTTCCTCCCTCCCTCCCTCCCTCCCTCCCTTTCTCCTTCCTTCCTCAATACCTCCCTCCCTCCCTCCCTCCCCTCCCTTCCTCTCTCCCTCCTTCCCTCCCTTTCTCCTTCCTTCCTCAATACTAGAAATCAAACCCAAGGCTTCACATGGGAAAGAGCTACCTTGTCTGATTCCACACTATTTGGTTTAGACCATTTTTCCACAATCGCCTGTCAGTTCCCCATTACTTAAGCAACTGAGGTGCCGCAGGCACTATTCTAACCTAAACCTATTTCCCCAGAAAGGGCAAAACTCTACCATGAAAGGTAGGAAAAGCAGTTTTCACCAATTTTTACCCCAGAAAGGGCAGTTTTCTACCATGGGGACTGGTTTAATGGCTGTTCCTAGTTTGTATCCCTGAAAATATACCTAGTAAGTGGTATTTCCATAGTATTTTCACTCAAGCAGATTTCAAAAATAAAACAACTCCCAATCACAGCTTTTCACCCTCAATGGTTTCTGCGTAGTTTGTCTTAGCAGTAAAGTTGAAGCCAGTAGAGTTTTGCCTAACCTCAAGAGATATTCCAGCTTCTGCATCTTCCTAAAGAATACGAGGTGCAAAAAATCACATCGCTAAGAGTGTTGGATGAAAATTATTTAAGTGTTTTTAAAATCGTGGCTAAAGATCAGAATTTCAGAGTGGACAGAGACCAATGAGCCCATCCTGTCAGTTGCCAATCTTAACAATGAGCCCGCCAAGACCAGAGTGAACTGTCTCATGATCCCTGGGGTCAGGTTCTGGACCCCTGACTCCTCACCCAGTGCTCTGAGCATGTGTCTCACTGACCTGCTGCCAAGCTGCTCATGAGTTGAGTAACAGTAACTTCCATTCTGCCAGCCCTACTGGCCTCCAAAAATAAAGGCAAATGAGAGATCTGATCAAAGCCCAGTGTGTCCTCTTGTACTTCCTCTAAGCTGAGAGCACTGTTGGAGAGATTTTCTACCAAAATGAGCACTGACCCCCTTAGACCTGGACAAATTTCTGATTTGGACATTAGCTAGTTCCTAAAGGAAGAAATTGGGTCAAATGTCAGTTTGACTTTTAATGCTATATGGACTAAACAATCAACTGAGTTAGAATTTTATTCTTCAAGTAAATGATTTAAAAGATGCATTAATTTTTTTCCGACAATAAACTAATATCTTAAGAGCAAAATAAGCAGAGGGTGGTCTTCAAAGCAGTATGGCGCCCTGGCCCTCCTCCTCCGTCTCCACTCTGCACTCCTGCCCAAGCCAAAAAATAGTTTTCCAAGAAATGCATTTTTCTGACATCTAGTGCGTTTTGAGGTCCAGGGAGACTTCCCATTTTCCACACTCAGCACTTTGACGGTCATCAGGGTCAAGGCACCAGTATTCCCAGAAGATCCCTGGTACTTCATCCAGAACACTCATGCTACTGGCCACGCTGCCCCTCTAGTTACTGCTGATGTTAATGTCTCAAGTAAGCATTACCTTTTTATTGTTTCTTTTTTCCAGAAATACAAAGCAAAAGAGATTAATCAGAGAGACTGCAAAGTTAAAGCAGTTTCAGACTCAGCTCCAAATCCTGTTCTTTAAACACCAGACACCCAAGTTAAAAAATAATAAAATAAAATAAAACTTTACATGCTGATCTCGGGAGCTTCCGTTAACATAGGAACTACAGCGCTGAACTGAAAATCACGTCTTCTGCTCAACCCTGTGAACAGGGCCTACAGGGGAATGAAAGAAATGATACATGTTTCAAATTTTACAGCAGTTTACATCATGCAAAACTGAAAGGGCCTTAGAGGTTTGGTTCTCAATGAAGTCTAGTTGCTACAGAATCAGTTTCAGGAAGACACACCATAGGCACATAATGTAATGTAGGCAAACACTGAGAGCAGTATTAGGTTCCTTCAACTTCTTATAATAAAATTCAGATACAATCTTTTACTGGTTAACTAATGCGATATAATGAAATAGGCACTAAAGCATTTGTAAATTTGAAATTTTCTAGGCAGGTTATTAATATTCTCATCACATATATTGGATTTATTAAACAAAATGTTTGAAAAATAGTCTGCTTTTCCTTTCCTTTTTAAAAATTGTGCTTTATGTTTTATGTAAACAAAAGGTAGTTAGGTTAAATTAAATTCAGATTAAACAGGATCACTTCATTTTTTTTCTCTGAACAAAAACACAGATCTATGTTAAATGATTAAAGTTTTTATCTTTCCAAGCAACATTTTCTAAAAGCAACAGTTCTGAGT
The DNA here is from genome assembly GCA_021461705.1 of Cryptotis parvus. NCBI lineage: Eukaryota > Metazoa > Chordata > Mammalia > Eulipotyphla > Soricidae > Cryptotis > Cryptotis parvus. The sequence continues at coordinate 83,240 of JAJIBD010006896.1, read as the reverse complement.
TATAAAAACTGGCATTATGTACATGATTGTTGAGGAGATTAATCAACAAAAATCATCACAAAATATAAGATTTCTGTTTAAGCAGAGTTGGTGACTAGTGATTTCGGATCTGAATTTGCACAGCTGCCAAACGAAAGTTAAAAATTCCATCTAAAGGATGAACAGCTGTGGTTAAAATTATGCTGCAATGTTAATCTTTATGAGCTTCTTCAATAGGATTCAAACCAATGCCAACAATTTCTAAAGAGATTCCTTCCACACAATGAGTCAGAGTTACCGTGCTCTTAAGTTTGGTCTTCTTTAAAATATAATAATAATAAACTCAATCACATTAAAGTTCTCAGAAGAAAATTACAAATGTGACACCATTGCATCATGTGTTTTATGAAGATGAATTAACATGTCCTCATTGCATTAAGAAATGTGTTTAAAATGATTAAATTATTATTGAATCTAGGTTTCAAGAACCACTTTGCAGTCTTTTTCCATGTTCTTCCACATGTTCTCATGGTGATTCCCTAAAAGTTTGCCAATTTGGCAGCAGGTCCAATAGATGGTTATTAAGCTGTGCTCAACTGTTGAGCTTTCTAACTCTATAATATTTTGTAGTCCCCTATAGAACCCAAACTGACATTCACCATCTTTAGAATCACTTATAATATTCTGGGCAAAACCTTAGGAAAATGACACAAAGTTCAAGTGAGTTGCCAAGATACAATATATCTTAACTGAAGACTAATAATATTTGGAAATGATTTCTTACATTTCTTCTCTACTTATTTGTTTATCTGACACCATTTTCAAAGCTTGGAATGTTCATGTCTTGTTGGCTAAAAAGAGATTAGGGACTTTTTAGACCAGAACAAATAAATAAATAAAATTACTTTCTCTACGCTGTGTCTCATTTAATGCTGAAGGTTTTTTAACCCTTCTAAGTAAACATAAATGTGCATACATTAGTTCTTGCTTTGAGGGAGAAAAAAAGAAGAAGAAAAGATTGGCCTTTTCCTGTAAATATGGACTCTTAAGCCGCTAAATGATTTGCCAAACTGAATCGGATAATAAAGGGTTTAAACTTTGCCACTTTGGGGTTAATGTGAAAGGCTTGTCAACATCAGATTGTTTAGACATTAAAAGGAACGCGCTGTGCGCCTCCTTTTAAACCCCACACTCGCTCAAGTCGCAGCTCCCAGTGAATTTACCCAGCTGTAAGTGATTCCAGATGCTCTGCAGTGACAAGCTTCAGTCTCAGGGTACTTATTCATTTCACATTAAAATCTCATGTTCCCAGGTCTGAGCTGTTATCTGATTGAGATCTGATTAGGGAATACAGCAGAGTTATTTCCCCACACAGCGCCTGCCCTCACTCCCTGGCACCGATCTCTGACCAGCAGGCACCTCTCTGCGACACAGAGGCGTGAGGAGAAGGTGGCAAGAGAGGGCAAGGGCTTAGGTCTAACGCTTTCATCCACACCACAGATGCCAACTTCTTTCCCTACTATCTCCTTTACCCCAGGACAGAGCATTAGATGCATTTCCAGGCTGCCTAGTTCTGCAATGAAATACAAGCTTTACCCCAATGTGAAGGGAGGACCCCTCACTTTGTTCTAGTTTAGCACAGATCCAGTCTGCAGAGGGATGCTCCACCAACACTTCGGAGTCATGGTTGATTTGCCAGGGCTACAAACCCTCAGATCTCTCTCTTGCCTCTAATATGTTCAGACCCTGACAGCAAAGGAACAGCAATAATGGAAGGTAGGAGAAATATACAGAAAGGATGTCGGGGCGTGGAGAAAACACCCAGTTCTACCAAGCCGCTTCTTCCTTTGTTCTGTGCAGAGACAGGGAGAACTGTGTGTTCCGAGGGCATCTACACATCTTCAGCAGAAGTGCAGAAGCGCTAATGCCACTTAATGCTACTTCTGGGCAGTTTCTTCCATGACACATGACAGATATGATTTGGGCAGGGATCTATGGAAACACAAAGTGGACTGGAGACTGCCTGGGAGAAGAATGGCATTTCTGGCGCCCAAAGGGAGCCAAACAAGCAATGTGCATGATTTCCTGGCTTTGCCCTGGGCCAGGCATTTGCTTTGCTTTGGGCGTTATTGGCTTGGGTTTGGGTTGGGTTTACTCCACCCTGTTGTCACTCCAAGAGGGAGAAAGAACACGGGGAACCCCCAGCTGATCACTGTGGTCACTGACTACTGAGCAGCCTCAGAGCTCAACAGAATGCTCCTGTCACTGTGCGCTCATCACCCTGGACTCCCCAGAAACTGCATGGATCTCTGTATCCTTCACCCCAGTACTCCTGAAAGAGGCACAAAAATAAAGACACTTCCAAACTCCAAGTTTGAGAGAGTGAGGGTTAAAAAGACAGGGAAGCCCACCTAGGAAGGGTCATGAAGACAGAGAGGGAAGGGACCACATAGAAGGTAAGCAGCAACGCTTGGCCTGACGTGTCCAGGTGTCAGCAGCGTGACGGTTGTAAGGCTGCCTTTCTCCCCAGGCAGTCCACTGCTATTTCCCACCTAAATGACTCTACACAGCACAGCTCCAAGAGGCTGCAGATAAATCAGAAAAGCTATTGGCAAGTGGCAAGAAGAGCCGCCTCGATGGTGGTCTCAGTCACGATGGTGGCAAGTGAGGGTCATCCCAGCAGCGGTCAGCACTGAGTTGTGTCGCACAGCTGTAGGGAAGGCAGCAGACTCCTGAGCTCTGATGGATCACGGAGGGAAGCAGATCTTTGCCCCCTGGCAGCTGGCAGAGCACCCGGGCACCTCCCTTGCCACACGCTTGGCCCAAAGAAACATAACCCAGGGCCCTCTGCCAGCACTCAGAGAGGTATCAAATGCTGTGATTACAGCTCATTAGAAGCAACGCAAAGGGGTGATTCGGTGCTTTTCAAAGACTAAGGGGAAAGTACGCGTTCCACAAGAAGAGCAAATAAGGGGGCTGGCTTTAGGGGCGCACTCTAGGACCAACAGGGTGACTAAGGAGCTGCTCAGAGTGGCCAGGGCTGCCATTCCCACAGCCTCTCACTACCTGTCCAGGTGTGGAGAGACACCCCCATACTGAAGGCCTCACCTAGAAAACCATAGTGCGTTTCCTGTGTCTTTGCACTAATATTTTCTCCTCTTGCTCTGTCCTTCTTAAGCCCAGATTCCACAAAATCACTTGCAGCAACTTGCTTATGTGCCCCAGAAGCAAAGAGCGTGTCTTCCATGACAATGTGGAGGGGAGGCTGACCAGAGTAAGTGATTTGGGAACACTGCCAGGGGGTGGAGGCCAGGTGGGCCGTGGCCTCGGAGGGAAACGCATGCTGGGCTGAGTCGCAGGCCCTGCACCGGACAGGCTCCGAGCACCAGCTGCAGACCTGAGCCTGCCCCGAGCCCTGGAGTCACATTGTGTCATGCCACACAACATTTGGATCAGGAGACGGCTGTGGCGTGCTGCGTAATATTTTTAAAAGCCCATTTCCCTGTTCGAGGGGAAGCAGGTGGAAAGCAGAACCCCTGAAGGGCAGATACTTTGAAAGGCCCCACAGGCAATTCTCCAATAAAAGAGCGAGCAAAGCTGGCATATATCCCAAACTTTCCAATTGACCTTCTCTCTTGATCTGGGACTTAATGCCTCCAAACCAAACTAATTCCTAAAGTCACCTTCTCAACTTCTCTGCGCATTTTTTTTAAAAACAAATGAAACCTCAGGTACAGACTCCCCTCACAGCCCTTCCGACGTCCTTAGCTACTCAAATTAAATCTGAATGGTTCGTCTCTTTTTATTATACGATGGGCCATATGTCACCAAAATAAAACCCCAGCTGAAATCCCAGTACAGATAAAAGGGCATAAAAGGCTGTTCCGGCCACAAAATAGAGACCCTGTTCAAATCTTATTAAACACTAACACCCACCCGGTCATCCCCTCCCCCCTCTGGACAAAAATCAGGAAGGAAATTGTGGTTAAATCATCTCATAGTTTGGCAAAAACTTCTACCTCTGAAAAATGAAAAGACAAAAAAAAAAAAGGAAAACCTTCGTTCTGTGCTGGACTCACACAGGCTAATAAAAAGCAGGACTGTATTGCTTTGCACTGTAGCTGTCAAGTTCTCAGCAATGAAATACAGATCCTGACTCACCCGCTCCCTTGAGTCCTACCCCTCAGACCACCAAAAAGGAGCGTGGGGGTGGGGTGGGGGGGTGGGGTACGGGACTCCGATTATCCTCGTCCACCCAGGCTGCGTCTAGTTTGCTGCTTTGTCTTATTCTTGATTTTCCTGGGTTCAGGACTGCATGGCTCTTTTCTTGAATAAAGTTTCCAGTGTTCCTATAAACACAGTTAGCTATATAAGGGGGCATTTGGGGCTACCGCTTTAAAGAGCTGCAATACTGCTTTCCTACAAAGGCACTACACACTACATTCGGAGAAGTCCAGCATTGCCACAGTGGTATGTGTTTCTTTAAATTAAGAGAGAGAGAGGAGAGAGAGAGAAAGATCAAAAGGAAAAAACATTTCCATTTCACAAGGTCCCCCAGTGGCCTCCAACTCTCCTCCTCCACCATCAAAAAATTCATAAAGGGGATCAGCATTCTTTACCGAATGGATCCCAGTGGCACCATAGACCTTGTTGGGGAGAGAGGCAATAAATATCGAATTATACACCTCATGGGAAGAAAGGACTGAAGACTGCTTCAAGCCCTCCACATGGTCCCTGGGGGAGCCGAGTCCAGACTCAAGGTCCAGCACAGAAAGGAAATGGGTCAAGTGTGTCAATTTCTAAACTGATGACCTTTGACTCGCTTAATGACCCTAGAAGGCCGCCACACACACACACACACACACACACACACACACACACACACACACGAGTCAAATACCTTAGAGGAAAGAGGTGGGGGAGACTGCAGTTGGGGGCCATGAGGAAACTGAGCTGTGAGTAAATCTTCTAGGGGGTGGTCCCCAGGCCCCCTTGTTAACCATGATTTGTCTTTGGGAAGATTTGACCAACTGAATAGTAGAAAGTCTATCATGGAGAACTTTAGTTTACACCTATTTGGGTTCCCAGCTCATCTTCTGCTTGAAACCTGAAGAGTTTTTCTTGAAGATTGGAAGAGTCTACACCAGCTTTGTTCACACTGAGCCACCTCCTGATCACCAAAGATTCCTTCCTTACTGCTCCTCCCTTACCGCTGCTGACAACTCTCCCTTCCATTTACACCTGGGACCGCTGCTTGCTTGCTTCGCTTCACCTCATGCTCCTTTGTTTTGCTATCTCCTGGTCAACTCTTTATCAGCAGGGGAGCCCCAGTCCCCATCCTCCAATACCTCAAACTGTGTCATGGAAGCTGAGTCTATGTTCCATCATCCGTGACCCAGAAACCAGAAGAAAGCCTGGGTTCTGAGTTCACAGGACAAGATGGGGGAAGGGAGAACAAACAAATGTGTTAAAATGTGTGTGACTGTTCATTTAATAGACAGAGGGAAGATGCATCTCATTCTTTTCTTTTTAAATGAAAACATCCAGATAGATGTTTAAAATAATCTCATGATAACCCCTAAATGTAATAATAGCAAACCACAATGTGTAAGAGAAGGAAGAGGGAGGGAGGGAGAGACAGAGAGACAGAGACAGAGGGACAGAGAAACAGAGCGACAGAGGGACAGAGAGAGAGAGAGAGAGAGAGAGAGAGAGAGAGAGAGAGTGCCTGCTATAGAGGCAGGCTGGGGAGTGGAGAGGGAATCTGGGGACATTGTTGGTGAGAAATGTGCACTGGTAGAAGGATGGGTGCTGGAACACTATGACTGCAACCCAATCATGAACATCTTGGCAATTCTATATCTCATGTAGTATAATAAAAAAAAAATTTAAAACTCAAATGAAGAGTTTTTTAAATCTCATATGGAGATGTTCCACTTCTGGACTTCCCTCCGTCAGAACTCCACCCAGCAGCAGCCCATCACAGCCTGGATCACCGCGCCACCACCTCAGCAGAGCCTCACAACAAGCCAGACCACCCCCCCTCACTCCACAGGCGCCACCATTTTCCACTTCGGACTTCCCTCCGTCAGAACTCCACCCAGCAGACCAGCCCATTACAGCGTGCCGCCGCAAGCGGCCTGCGGTTCATCAATAAATGCTTTATTTGGAGGTGTTTAAAAGAGTTTGCCTCCGCCGAAAGCCTGGCAAGCTTCGTTTGTATATGATAGCCAAATCAGTAATTATATTAGGTCATTCATGACCTAATATAATGGTTTGAGGCTCTTTAGTTCCTGTAGCAAGCCAATGCCCCTGGCTCACTGGATGAGACAGGACATATGGAGAATTACTGGTGCCGCCTAGGAAATAGATGATCAACGGGAAGATCGTGATCGTGTCGTGATGGAGATGTTACTGGTGCCCGTTCGAGCAAATCGATGAACAACAGGAAGACAAGTGATACATGTGATACAAGTAAAATCTCAAATGTTCAAATGTTCTCAAAGTAGACTGGAAAGAGAATACAGTGGCTCGGGTGTGTGCCGTGCACAGCCAACCCAGGTTTGATCCTCAGCATCCCATATGGGTCCCAGAAATCCACTAGAAGTGATCCTTGAGCACAGAGTCAGGAGTAATCCCTGTACACCACTGGGTGTGGGTCAAAAAAACTTAAAGCTAAGAATACATTAGGAAAAAAAAAGAATACATTAGGAATCTCACAAAAAATTCACCAGAAAAAGATAAAAGCTTCAGGTGGATTCTAATCTAACTCATCGTCTACACTTTCAAAAACAAAGCATGTGGCTGTACTAGTTCCAGTAGAGGGGTCTCAGTTGCTCCAGCCCCTCGTATTATAGATAAAATTGAGCCAGTTAGAGTTTGGATGGGTATTTTTTTAGCTCTCACTCCCAGACACGGGCTGAAGTTTCCATTTATGCTTTAAGAACGTAAGAACTTAAGCTTCTTGTCACACTCTAGCTTTCTAGCTTTTTTCTGCCTGTTCCCCAAGTCAGTCCCTCAGACATTTGCTGAAATGTGAGAAAGGTGCCCAGAACACCAAACGGAGCTCCTGCTCCTGCTCCCAGAGCTTGGGCTGCGTGGGACCGAGTTCAAGCCCTCCATCGGCCTTCCAGAGCAGAAGCTTCCCACCCCAGCGGCCTGCCACCAGAGTCTCCCGTCCTCCTTGCTCCTTGCTCCATCCTTTCTGCATCTGACCTTCCACCCAAAAGGGGGCCTGGGAAGTGAAAGGGGAAATGCAGCTCATTCCCAGGGGAAGACTTTCGCAGCCACTCTGGGAGTGAGGAGCATCAAGCTACATTCTAAAAAGCAGGGTGAGGGATTGAGGACAGATGCTCAGGTCTGTGTTTACACTGACCCCCGAACCATTAAGAGACTGCTCAGTGGCTCTTAGATGCGTGAGAGGGTAACATGTAACATACCAGTGTTGTAGGACTTGTCCAGCACCTTTCCGTCTCCTCTTCGCCTCCAGGGAGACTATGTGCCTCATTCTCTTTTTTCTATGAGTTAAGCTTTCTTTGAATTACTTTGGTTTTTAGAAGAAGTCATTCAGTTGAACAATAACTCCCCAGGGTGATATAGGCACAAACCTTTTGTGCTTGTGTTCTATCACATCATAACACATAATATTAAATATAAACAAATCAATACATTTATTTATATTATCAATATACCATTTTCCATGTTTCTATTTATTTTTTGTTTTTTGTTTTTGTTTTTGGGTCACACCCGGCGATGCTCAGGGGTTTCTCCTGGCTCTGCACTCAGGAATGACTCCTGGCGGTGCTCGGGGGACCATATGGGATGCCGGGGATCGAACCCAGGCCAGCATGGGCCGCCGCGTGCAAGGCAAACGCCCTACCCGCTGGGCTATCACTCTGGCCCCCATGTTTCTATTTATAAGGTTAATTTTTAGGTAGATAGATACAACAATCTCAAGTTTCCAGTGTAAAAACAGGACTGAAAACTACCCAGTGGCTTTCTACAAATCTCTGCAATATATAGCAGAGAAAGAGCCATATACTCGTTGCCTCTGTGTGCTTGAATATGTTCATTAAAGTCATCCTAGCACTTTCCCAAGTTTAAAAAAAAATAGAAACTATATATCAAAAAAGTGCTGAAATGTTTGCATAAACTCTGTCACATTCATCTACTCATAGAATCATATTTACCAATTAAAGAAAGGATCAGGACCATACATGAACAAGGAAGAAGCTCATCCCTCAACAGGAAAGTTAAATAGCCAACTACAAAGAACCTGGGTGAAAAAAAAATGGATTTTTAAAAAATACTCATTAGGCAATTGTCGGGTACTAATGCCACCTAGAACTGAGCAAAGATACCTGACAACCCTTTAATGTGTTATCTGTAATCCATAGTCTGGGGGGGAGGGAAAGAGAAAGAGAGAGACGGAAAGAAATAAAGAACCTGCCTGGAGCTGGGCGGGGGAGGGGGAGGGACTGGGGCGTTGGTGGTGGGAGATGGGCCGGTGGCGGGATGGGTGCTGGAACACTGTATGCCAAAACCCAAATGAACTTTTAATGTATATCTTTGTAATTGTAAAAAAAAATTTAAAAAAAAAAATTTTAAAAATCAGGGGGGCCGGAGCGATAGCCCAGTGGGTAGGGCATTTGCCTTGCACACGGCCGGCCTGTGCTGGCCTGGGTTCAATCCCCCAGCATCCCATAGGGTCTCCCAAGCACCGCCAGGAGTAACTCCTGAGTGCAGAGCCAGGAGAAACCCCTGAGCATTGCTGGGTGTGACCCAAAAAGCAAGAAAAAAAAAAATACTCATTAGGGGCCAGAGCGATAGCACAGCAGGTAGGGAGTTTGCCTTGCACGCCGCCCACCCAGGTTTGATCCCCAGCATCCCATATGGTCCCCGAGCACCGCCAGGAGTAATTACTGAGTGCAGAGCCAGGAGAAACCCCTGAGCATCGCCAGGTGTGACCCAAAAAAAAAAAAAACTAGAGCAAACAAAAACAATGATGTGAATGTGCTGAGAGTTATAGTGAATTCTTTTTCCTCTAATTTCTAGACTTCTACTTTATTTTGTGATTGTGTTTTGCAACAGAAAGACTAACGTAAAACACACACCCCAAGCCCAGTGCTGCCTCCCAGGGCAAGAGGTCTTTCAAGCTACCAACGTCTCTCTTCTGTTATCCCTTTAGAGGCTCTGGCTGTGGGTTGTCTCCACTCCCTAGGAAGCTGCAATGGAAGGAAAAACCCAGCACTCCAAGTTGCAGTCTCTCAGCTTCCTGAGTACTGCCCTCGGCTCTCTGTGTAGCCCCACACATCAGGGGCCTCCCAGCTTATGAATTATGAAAGCTTGCTGGGTGTGCCCACTGCTATATGTGCCTCAGCTGAGACCCAGCGCTGGGCCCTAACAAAAGACTTTGCCCCGTGGGATCAGTGATACGTTAAAAATCCAAAACTCCACTTCATGAATATTATCCTTCTGTGTCACTGGGGTGTTATTTTAAAAATGCCCCCGAATGTCTGTTCAACAATGGTTTCAAAAAAATAAAAATAAAAGGGAAGCGGGTCTTTAAAGGTGGATGGAGGTCTGTGCACGTGCCTTGCCACAGCTGTGCATTGGGCTCTCTCCCCGGACAGTGTTTGGCGGAGAGGAACGGAAGGTCGAGGACAATGAAAAGGGAGCAAACAAACTGGAAACAATAGGTGTGTGCTTTCTGGGATTATGTATGTGCTTCAACAGAAACTAGAATCAAACCAAGAATTACTTTTCAAAATGTGAAATCAGGGCTGGAGCAATAGCCCAGCAGGTAGGGCGTTGCTTGCATGCAGCCGGCCCACGCCCGGCCAGGGTTCAATCCCTGGCATCCCATATGGTCCCCGAGCACTGCCAGGAGTAAATCCTGAGTGCAGAGCCAGGAGAAACCCCTGAGTGTCACTGGGTGTGACCCAAAAAGCAAAAAAAAAAAAAAAAAAAAAAGTGAAATCCAAGGAGGACCTAGCTGTCCAAACTTATGAAGCTTATAAGAATCCGAACGTTTCACAAAGCTATGCAAAAAAAGGGCTTGTTTTGCGAGAGCAATCTTGACTGGACTTAATTTGAAGATGAGATTCACACACAGTTGCATTAACCATATAATGAAAAGCATATGTCGATAGACCCCAAATCCACATTTACCCTCATTACAAGCAAATAAGGCAAAGAGCCTGGGAAAACTCAGTGAGAACCATCAAGCCTGCTCACACCTCAGAAAACTCCCATTTCCAGGCGATGACATTTGCCCACTATTCCTTGATGTCTACAGGTTGGGAAGCAGCCCAGAGATCTTTCCTCTGGTAGAGGCCGTTCGATTTTTACAGGAGGAGATCTGCAAAGCTCAGATCTGTAGCTCCCGGTCCTGGGTGTTCTCAAAGGTTTTTAATCCACCCACTCCCTAAAGCTGAGAAACTTCCCCCAACAGCAAAACATCTGCCAAAAAAGACAATAGAGAAATATGTAAGGCTTAGCAGTACAATAAGAAATATATGTATCTGTTTTCTTCAGATGTTTGTTTGTTTGTTTGTTTGTCTTTTGGGTCACACCTGGTGATGCTCAGGGGTTACTTCTGGCTCTGCACTCAGGATTACTCCTAGTGGTGCTCGGGGGATCATATGGGATACCAGGGATCGGGTCTCAGTTCGGCCACTTGCAAGGCAAGTGCCCTACCCACTGGACTATCACTCTGGTCCCTTCTTCAGATCTTGGGACAGCCAAGAGCAAGTTAACAGAGCAGAACAGTAAACCTGCTCTGAAGAAGGGAATTATCTCATCTTCTATATAAAATGTAGGGCCGGAGCGATAGCCCAGCAGGGTAGGGCGTTTGCCTTGTACATGGCCGGCCTGTGCCAGCCTGGGTTCGATCCCCGGCATCCTATATGGTCCCCGAGCACCGCCAGGAGTAATTCCTGAGTGCAGAGTCAGGAGTAACCCCTGAGCATCGCGGGTGTGACCCAAAAAAGAAAAAAAAAAAAGTAGTAAGAGCAAAGCATGGGCTGCAGTAGAGAGGAATGCCTTCAAGTTAGGAGTAATCCCTCCAAATTCAAACACCCAGTGAGGTTGCAACATTCTCCAGAGTTCCGTGGGAGTGAGCCCCCCCCTTCCCTTTAAAGGGGCTGTGAATTTAGCTGCCGTCTTCTCTGAAATACCCAGTGGCTATATATAAAATATATAGTTCTACTGCAGATTTCGTCACATGTGATATGCACATAAAATTTCAGCATACTCCATCAGTAAACCCAGGTGGTGGGCCCCCAGAGAGCAAGGCAGGGTAAATGGTCCCGAGGACCAAAGAGATTTCCTGAGTCATCATGGCCTTAATGAAATGGCAGGCGCCCCTACTTGAGAAGGCAGAGTTCTGAATAGAAGAAAAAGCTGCCATGCTAACTGGCTGTGTGACCCTGGGTAGGCCACTTAGCCTGTTGGTGTTTCCATTTATTCCTCTGTAAGGGTATATTCTAAAAGTCATTCTCAAGTCACAGCCATTTTGAAATCTTGATCCAGTCAGAATAGACATTAAGGAAGACAAACAGTAATGGGATCTAGCGATTGAGACCTGACGTACAAAGTTGGAATGTTTAGGAGCTGCTCTGGGTTGGCCTGTTACATGACCCTAAGAAATGCGTAAAGTTACAGGGCATATATTTTGTTGAGAAACTAGTCTGTGCTGAGCATATACACATGTTTCTTGCCCTTGTAAAGCTACGGTTCACATGGAAACTGTCTTTCAGCCTCTGAAGTAAGCCTTCAGATCCTTGTGCTGACCAGTCTGGAGCCACCTCTAATGCCCTCCACTTCTTCAAATTCTATCTGAATTTCAACTTCCAGCTCCTTCCAGAAGCTCTTAAGAAACTCAAACTCACACCATAAATGCTCTAACATCTTTCTTCTCTGGTATTTACAGAAGCGTGGCTGAGTATGGAACCCTAACATTTGTGAGCTGATGTGACGTACCCCCAAAGTTGTCACCCTAAACAGAAAGCTCCTTAAAGATAGAGAAAATGCCTCCTTTTTTTAGCATGCCCCATGGCACCAGTCATGGATTCCTTGCTTAGTGCTTGTCTATGTGAAAATCTCAATTAAGTAAGTAGGGGTAATTTTCTAGGCTAATTTCCATTTTGGCCTTTATTTCTTAATCTTATTAAACTGAACTAGTCCACTTTCTTAATGTGGTATGTCAATTTTAAAAATGCATATTAAATAAATTATTTTAACCTTTATTGATCAGTTAAATCCGGAACTATTATCTTCCCCATTTTACAGATGAGAAAATTGAGTCACAGTAGCATAAGTTCTCGCTGTTGGTAAATAGTCAAGCTGGGAGTCGATCCTATACAGTCTAGAAGTTCTTTCACTTGTGCTACTATACTTAGCCCTCAAGATCATTCAAGTCCTCAAAACATGACAGTCAGGCCCCCTTTTACTTTATTTGCTTATCATTTGAGGAGTTTTCAGAGAACTCTCAGCACTATTTCACATCAGCACCATTTAATCACCACATCAGAGGATTATTGCCCCTTCAGCTAAGGAAACCAAGGCACACAGCAGTTAAATTTTATCTGGAGTAACATAACCAAACCCAAACTCAGATCTCCAGACCTTCAGGAAATTATACTACTATTGTTTAAACCAAATTTTGCAACAATATTGCTTCCATTTCAAGACATCTCTAGGAAGCTACCATGTCTACCCCAGTAGTTTCTTCCCTCAGAGATTTCCAAACATTAAGTCAAGCTCCAGGTAATAGTTGTATGTCTACCACACAGTATGTCAAATACCACAAAATAATTATTTTTAACAATCTCTTAAAAACATTTACCAATTTAGTGGGTTTTTCTTTTCATTTTATAGAGCATCTTATAATTCACTGAATTCTTTTATAACAGCACATTTTCAAGAGCTTCATGTAATCCAAGAGTTTTGCAAGAGATCTACTATCTTAATCTTTCCCACTTTTCTTTGCCTACTGTCTCTTGTTTATAAATCCAGTTGACTGCCCATTGGATAGTAAGTTAGAGAGTGAGCATAGATAGGAAACTAGGAAATTGGGACATAAATCCTCAGTCTGAGGCCCTTATAACAGCTCTGAGAGCACCTAAAAGAGTTTCTATCCTACATTAAAGAGTTTCCTACAATACAAGTAAAGTACACAAATTTTGGTCTCACATTTCTATGCATCAGCCATAGGTGACCTGCCCCAAGTAGAGATTAATTATATATATATATATATATATATATATATATATATATATATATATATATATATATATATATATATATATATATAAATAAATAATCACACAGGCAAAAAATTTAAATGAACTTCACAAGTCATGTATACAAATAAAAATGTTGATACATAAACAATTTATCTGGGGTGGAAACTTTTCTGGGCTGAAAATTATCTCTGGGATGTCACTATTTGAATAGAAATATGTTGTGCATTGTGGCTTGGTAGGAGGCAAAGAAACAGGAAGTCATGGTCTCAGCTCTCAATGAATCAGCAAATCAACCAGCTTATGTTTATAAAGTCACTCTATGGAGCTGGTTGTATGCTAAGTTCTAGAAATAGAAGAGTAGCATGACATAGTCCGGCATTAATCATATAATCTACTTGGAGAGATTTTAGTGACCATTCACGAACTGAGACTCAAAATTTATCTGCCAAAACTCCAATAAACAGTGGAAGAATAAGAACTTCAACTCAATTATTCAAACTCCACACCCATGCCTCTTTCCAAGAAATTACCTTGATTCTGCAAAGGTAGACAAGTACTTGAAAACCAAACTAGCTACATCATGTAATAATCCAACCATCCTAAATTAACTATGGGAGATTCCCTTGCCAAGGGCAGCTGGAACATAGAAGAAGCAACACTAAACTAAGAATCAGGCAACCTGGCTCTGGCCACATGTTGGTGAAATAGATGATCTCATACAAATCTCATAGCCTCAATTTTCTGCAAAATAGTAATAACAGCAGCTACCCCTATAATAAGCCTTGATGTTAGCTTGCATATGACAATGCTCTATGGATAGTAAAGCCACTGGGAAAGGGAGCTAGCACAATAGGAAGGGAGCTGAGGGGTTCTGACAGAAAACTGATCACATGGTTCCATGTTATACCAAATTGGGGTTATCTGTCGTCCCTGTGACCTGCAAAGTAAGACTTTATCTTGCAATGCTTTCAAATATGCATTGCGAAGATCTATGTTATGACATTTCTGTTAAAAAGAGCAAGACCAATGCAGATGAAAAACTACATAATTTACAAAAGATATTATTTGACCATGAAACTCTCCATATCTGCCTGAGGGTTTCATAGACTGCAGACATGATACTACTCAGTCTCATACACTTGTGGCATAAAAATGAATGTGATGTCTGAGAATCTAGACTTTGCTGATGAGCGCTCTCCCTATACTTACGATGCGTCCAAATTTTCAGCCCAGTCCCTTTTCACCACTCTCGCGACAGAAAAACACTGTATCCCATGTAAATCCCATGTAAATATGAAGCTCCCTTTTCACAAACTCACTGATGAAATGAGCGGTGGGTCATGCTTTCCCGTACTTACCAGGAAGTCAGCAACATTGGCAGCTCCAGAGTAGATTTGGCCGGAAGCCTTCCACTGAGAGTTAATGGTTTTCCTTCTGCCAGTTTGTTTGGCCTAGGGGTCAAATGCTAGAGCCTAAAGCTGCAATAGGATTAGCACTGGAATTTAGTCCCTGGTGGCTTTGTCTTGTCCTCTCCTCTTCCCAGCCCTCAAGGTTTTAGACAGAAAAAGAAGCCTGAGGTCATGACACATGATCTGTATGCTTCTGTACAGATTCTAAGGACAGTGATGCCTTAGCACAGAAAAAGCTTTATACAGATTGCATAAATATCATTATATACATGCATACAGTATGACTGATTATACACACACAAGCAATAGACCCCTTCTACACATCTTTATAAGATCAAATATAATGTTACTTTAAACCAGATTTTAACTCACAATGTTTACAATAGCATGAAAACTCTCCTCGGTGTCAATCTGAAATGAAAAATATAAAGTAATACTCCATCACCTTGGGGCCAAACACCCATGTCCAGCGTCTTGAAAACTGTTTAATATGAAAACAGCCTTTCCTTATTCCAAAAAATCTACCACATCCAGAACTGAACTCAAACTCCACATTTTTAGGCCAAAAAAAGGAAAAAGCATTCTTCTCACCACAACAACAGACTAGCCTGGAAATATTAAATTGACTCAACCCATGTTTTATTAGACACAGCTTAACAACTCTGAGTTTACAAAACTCAGCCAAACAGCATCAAGCTTCAGCATAAACTTTTGCTAACTAGCCCACATAGTTCCCATATGCTATGAGACGTTGTTTGAGCCAACTCAGTACCTTATAATTATAAACACACGTCTTTCAGCTCTTCTGTGTATTCTTCCCAGGCAGAACGGAAATATGTCACTTAAATTAGCACTTGGAGTACAGAGTGGGTGCCAAATTTGGGTTAGCACAAACAGGGTAAATAAAGCAGCACCAAATTAAAATGGTAAAATAAACTTCTTTATGCTCCAGTGGAAACTGCTAAGTCCTAGCTGAATGGCAGCTAATGGGTCTGGGAAAAGGATATCCCTCAAACTGTAGATCTTGGCTTTTGAGTAAGGTTTTCTCATCCAAGGATCTCGAAGCAATTTTTACAAAACTCAAGTAGTGTGAAGGGGGAAAAGTAGATGCTATTTCTTTTGCAAGCTATTTTGCCATCATTTTTCTTCATCATTCCCTTCCAATAACACTGGAAAGGCTTATATTTTTATACTTATGTAATTCATGAGAAAGGGGAAAGATTTCAGAGGAATATATGAAGGAAAGGAGATGTGACATAATTTGGCAAAAGCCAGATGAGAAAATGATGCAGAAATCCAGTCATAAATGTCTTCCAATGGGAAACCTCTGTGCCTTTTATGTAACATCAGAAATATAACTAAGTGAGTACCTACTATGTGCCAGAGACTGATCTTGGAGAACTGTAAACAAATATTGAATTCCAGTAAATGAAACGCATGTTGAAGAACTTATAGAAGCATACTGATAACTGATACCTAACATGAACTTTAAAGTCATCAAAACTCAAAGCAAAACAAAACAAAATGTATCTCTGAATAACTAAAGACAGAAAAACTATACAATAAGTTTGCAAATTGATAATAATGGAATCATCATGGTAAAAAAATATGTAGGCATAATTCACTGTATCACTGTCTTCCCGTTCATCATCCATTTGCTTCGGCGGGCACCAGTAACATCTCCATATGTCCTGTCTCATGCTAGTAGAGCCCAAGGGCATCTGCTTGCTCCAGGAACATAAAGAGCCTCAATCTATTCCGGAATGAGGTCTATAATTGTTACTGGTATTTGGCATATCAAATACAACACGGATAGCTTGCCAGGCTCTGCCATGCAGGTAGCATACTCTTGTGGTCATCTCTATGTCCAGCATTTATTGATGAACCGCGTGGCCGCAAGAGCCGGGCTGTGATAGGCTGGTCTGCTGGGTGGACTTCTGACAAGAGAGAAGTCCGATGTGGGAAAAATGGAGGCCCTCATGGAGTGGGGGTCGCTGGCTTGTTGCAAAGGCTCTGCTGGGGTGGCGGGCCAGGGCTAGAACTGCCATCCCTCCTGGGTGCCTTGTGAGTTCTGGGCACAGGGAGAGCAAGTAGCAGCTCTGCCCCATGTCTGTCTCTGGATCGCTCTGGGGCGGTTGCTGCGCGGGTGGATCTCTGGGCGATAGGCTGGTCTGCGGTGGGACTCCTGACAGAGAGTCCGGTGTGGAAATGGAGGCCCTCTGGGTGGGGGGGGGGGGGGTCGTCTGGCTTGTTGCAAGTCTCTGCTGGGGTGGCGGGCCAGGGCTAAAACCTGCCATCCCTCCTGGGCGCCTTGTGAGTGCCTGGGCACAGGGAGAGCAAGTAGCAGCTCTGCCCCATGTCTGTCTCTGGATCAGCATACCTGGGCGGATTAAAAAGACTGCAGCAGGGTGGATCTCGATGAGCCGGACTGTGATAGGCTGGTCTGCTGGGTGGACTTCTGACGAGAGAGAAGACCGGATGTGGAAAATGGAGGCCCTCGTGGAGTGGGGGGTCATCTGGTATAATTATTGTATAATTACACCTACATATTTCTTTCAATAGTATATATCACTATCACTATCTTCCTGTTCATCATCTATTTGCTAGAGCGGGCACCAGTAATATCTCCATATGTCCTGTCTCATGCTAGTAGAACCCAAGGGCATCTGCTTGCTCCAGGAACATAAAAAGCCTCAAACCATGTTTGAAAAAGAATTCATGCTACTGGTATTTGGCATATCAAATACGACACGAGCAGCTTGCCAGGCTTGCCATGTGGGCGGCATACTCTTGTAGTCATCTCTAAATAAAGCATTTATTGATGAACTGCGCGGCCGCTATGCGGCCATGCAAGCCAGGCTATAATAGTCTGGTCTGCTGGGTGAAGTTGTGATGAGAGGGAAGTCCAGATGTGACAAATGGCTGCCCCCATGGAGTGGGGGTCGTCTGGCTTGTTGTGAGGCTCTGCTGGGGTGACAGGCCAGGGCTAGAACCCACCATGCCTCCCGGTACCTCATGAGCGGCTGGGCACAGGGAGAGCAAGGAGCAGCTCTGCCCCATGCCTGTGAGTCTCTGGTTCAGAATACCTGGGCCAGATTGAAAAAACTGAAAAAAAAAAACCACTGCTGCAGGGTGGGTGTCGATGATCCAGGCTGTGATAGTCTGGTCTGCTGGGTGGAGCTGTGACGAGAGGGAAGTCCGGATCTGGAAAATGGCTGCCCCCATGGAGTGGGGGTCATCTGGCTTGTTGTGAGGCTCTGCTGGGGTGGCAGGCCAGGGGCTAGAACCCGCCATACCTCCCGGGCGCCTCATGAGCGGCTGGGCACAGGGAGAGCAGGGAGCAGCTCTGCCCCATGCCTGTGAGTCTCTGTTTCAGAATAGTATATACACTTACATATATATCGTTCTTCCAATAGTATATATAAGGTATAACCATAAGTTCTTTCAAGAGAACTAATAGGTTCTTTCAATAAATCTAAAAATAAATATAAACAGAAATCATATAAATGAAAAATATGTGAAGGTAAAAATATAAAGAAATTAAATAATAACAATAAAAGGGGAAATAGGAATATCAGCAAAGGACAGGAAAGGTGAAAGGGAGACAACGGCAGAGAAGCAGCAAGGTGGTGCTTTATTGCTGACCACCAGCTCAGTGCACTAAGACCACCAGCTCGGTCCATGTCACAGCAATCTGACAATCCATCTCATGGTTATCAGATCACCTCCATTTGGTGGGACCAGACTTTAGTAAAACAAAACATAGAGAATTTGACCATCTTTTATATTAAAGCCATTGGTCTATTGAGTCCAGTCATTAGTGACAGCATGAATTCTTTTTCAAGCTTTATAGTTTAGCAATAGAATTTCTTTAAATCAAAATTCTTTTATTTCTAAGTTACAAGCTATAACACATTGAAAGGGCAATATTCTGGTCAGTGTGAATGTCCTGGGGTTGACCTGCCTTCCCTTACTACAATTCCAGAACTTAGACAAATCCCAAGGTTCAAAGTACAGCAGTTAAGTAGTCCACTGTGTTTAGCAATTTATTGGAAACTTCAAGAAAGCCACTGAACTACCCAGCACTTTGGTTTTATTATCTCTTGTAACCATTGCAACTATCATGAGAGGAGAGACTCAAGTGCAACATCACTATATAAACTACAAAGCACTTTGCAAATGACCACCCATGAGAACCCATTAGGATTCTTCTTCCCAATGAGCTTATCGTATCCTCACACCAAGAATCTCTGAGGTGATCCTGGTTCCAAATGGCCTCCACCTCACAGTCCCCTATGCCATAACTGTTGCATTACTAAAATAAAATCCAGAAAGAATAGCAAGACTAAAGAAAGCTCCCAGCAAAAAAGAAAATTGCTTTTAAGATTGTTTTCAAATTCATATGTGTCTGTGCATGGACACTGCCTCCACACTGAACTGAACCTACTGTCCCCCAGCTTGTAATGACTCCAGCTCATTCTCCACATAGTGAACAAAGGAGCATTGAAGCACTTTGTGGAACACAGACTTGGAATTCTTTACCAGAGGAAAAGGACAAGTAAATATAATTAAAGAACAAAAAAAGTGAAATAGAAGACTGCTTTCTTTTCTGAGTTGAAGAAATATAGGCAGATTTTAGGAGCTTATATGCCAAGAATACCTGATGAAAACTAAGGTACTACCAGACATTCCCAATTTAATTAAGTGGTAGAATATACATGACAATGTCAACGTATTTTTAGATAAAAAGGAATTAGAACCAAGTGTTTTACAGCCAATATTTTTAATGAATATCTTGGGGAAAGAGTCTTAGATAAATTAACACTGGAAAATATAGGACCTATTTAACTTTCCTGACAAGATTATTGAACATAAGCACCAGACTAAAACTGAGTACTGAAAGTAGGTACAGGGATATACATGTTGGTATTGCAAACCACAGCATGCAAAAAAGGAGAGAGAGATAAAGAGAGAGAGGGGGAGAGAGAGAGAGAGAAGAGAGAGAGAGAGAGAGAAAGTGCCTGCTATAGAGGCAGGCTGTAGGTGAAGAGAAACAGGGCACATTGGTGCTGGGAAATGTGCACCGGAGGAAATATAGGTGATGGAACACTATATGACTGAAACCCTATCATGAGCAGCTTTGTAATTATCTATCTCATGGTGATTTAATTTAAAAAAAATTAAAATTAAAAAAAATGAGACCCGAGAGATATTCACAGGCTAAGAGATAGTCAAAGGTTGCCTAGCATGTGGCGGGGACCGCGATACTGGGTCAAATCCCAGCACTGCATGTGAACAGGAGTGGTTCTAAGTATAACTGGTTGTGACACCCCAACCTTAGCCTCCCCCTCCCCCAAAAAAATGAAAAGCAAAATTAAAATCTCTAAAGAATAGTTTATTTGGGCCAGAGATAGTACAGCAGGTAGACCCTTACCTTGCACATGACTGACCAGCTTTCCTACCCAGCAGGCCCAAGTTTGGTTTTTAGCATCCCATATCCCCTAAGCTCAGTTTCTAGCATCTCATATTCCCCAAGCACCACCGGGAATGATTTCTGAGCACAAAGCCAGAAGTAACCCCCTGAGCATTGCTGGGTATATGGCCCAAACAACAAAAAAAGAAAGTGTTGAATCATACTTACCTGCTAATCTGGGTTTTGTTTTGCTGATGAGGGATTGTTTTTGTCCTTCCCATAATCTTTTGGCATATGCTTATACTAAGGGATCTTTTGCATAGGCACAGGTAGTCAGGGCAGCGCATTTGTGAGTTAATTAACTCTGAATTAGTTACTCCTGGGCTTCTGCCATATTTCCGAACTATAAGCCTCAGTAGCCTTTAGATTGATTCTGATTCCTCACACCCCAAAAAGAGGGTCCTATTGTGGGACTGGAAGGAACCAGAAGAACAGCTCACCCTACAACTAAGTGTCCTGCACAATGATCTCACCTTAATTCTGACCCAGAGATAAGAGTTAGTTCCAGGAGCAAGCGCTATTAAACATAAGCAGTAGATGATGGAGCCTTGGGGCTGGATATGATCAAACTGGAGAGGAGAACGTAGTCTGGGTCAATGGCGTGATCTCTCCAGGAAAGGTCACCCTATATATTTAATCCCTGTTGTTAATAATGCCTGTCTCACTTACTGTGCCTATACAAAAATGACAAGAAATGTTATTGAAATGATTGTTTACCAGCCAAGGAGAATGAAAACAATGTTCCTATAGTGCCCATATATCCCTCTGAAGCTGGGGTGTGGTCCCCTGGGGATTTTGCACTGGTAAGAGGAAGCCTGGCCTTACCTCACTGTTTTTTTTGGGGAAAGAGACTTTTACTTTTGTTAAAGCCCTGCCCCCAACCTCTGTATAGGACTGTCAAAAGCCTTAAATTTTCTAGAACTGGTGGTCTTGCTCTCTTTGTCCATCAGCCAAAGGGGAAGGTGGTCAGCCTCGAACGTGGCTAGGAAACCCAATGGATCCCTGTATTGTTGGGGATCCCAAACAGCTCCCAACAAGAAAGAATAAAGAAAAAAAGAAGAGAGAAAATATGGTCTGTAGGTAATAAAGTGGTAAATTAAACATTTCAAACAGAAACAAATATACCATTTTACTCACAGATGAAAATTATAGGGACATATCTAAGATTTTTTTAAATTTTAGTAATAGCAAGTATATAAATTCAAAAATACTAAGATTAAAAGCAAAGAAGACAACCAATATAAAAGGAGAATGGATATGATAATGGCAAGGAAATTAAAATGGAGATAGAAAAGACAAATCAATGATCAAATGATCTACTATAACAATAAATGTAAGTAAGATTCTCATTAACATTGCTAAATAATATATTCAAACTGAGTCAAAATACAGCCAACTGCATTTTAAGAAAACAACCTAGATATGCCATGACTACCACATTTATCAACAATAACTAATTTTGTGGTATGTCAAATGAAGCTCAATGAAACTAGTTGAATTATATTTTTTAAAAACCCAAATTGAAAATTACAACTAGAAACATGGGCAAAGAATATGAGGCAAGTGTAATCAAACAAATTAACATGTCAACAAAAGAGTAAAACAAAGATAAAGATGAAAAGTATGGAGCCACTCAGAAGATTTTATCATAATATGAAGCTTATACTTACATGATATAAAAAATGCAGTAATATAAATATAAATATAGTGAACCAAAATTTTTATATTTGAAAGCCTTAGCATTTCAAAGATAAGTTGCCAGATAAGTATGAATTTTTATCGTAGCTGTTTTGTTCTTTAGTAGTTAAAAAGGAGCAAAAAATACAAGGTCAAAGAAGATATGAACATTAACATAATTGGGTGTTTTTTCTTTTCTTTTTCTTTTTGTTTGTTTTTTAAAATCTACACCCAAAGCAGAGATTATCAAAACCACATTTTCTACCAAATGTAATAATTTAAGACAATATATTTAATGTTAACAAAAATAATCACTTAGAAATCAACCTGAAATCTGAGTACTTATAAATAAATGACAAGGATTGAAACCAAACCAAAAGGCCAAACCAAAACTGTACACAAAGGAAAATGCATGGTCCCAAATGCTTCCTTCGGCTAAAAAAAGGACAGAAAACAACTAAAAAATTTCAGTGAATTAAATGACAGTTAAGTAAACTTTCAGAAAAGAAAAAGATAGATGTGATTAACAGAGATGCTAACAATTAAGTAGAATTGACAAATAAAGTAATTTAAACACAAATTAGAAAAACTTCTGCTAAGAATGGTAAGAGAAAGAAGAGTTCAGAGTAAGAAAAAGAACACAAATATGACTACCTAAGAATAAAGAGCATCAGAAACACAACCAGATTGGTTTCGGTTTGTTTATTTTTTTTCTTTTGGGTCACACCCGGCGATGCTCAGGAATTACTCCTGGCTCTGCACTCAGGAATTACTCCTAGTGGTGCTCAGGGGACCATATGGGATGCTGGGGATCGAATCTGGGTCGGCCGTGTACAAGGCAAACACCCTACCCACTGTGCTATCGCTCCGGCCCCAACTTTGAGTTTTTAAAACTGTAAAAGAATACTGTGCAGCAATATGTGCCAATCAGTATAAAACTGTTGTCTAAATCCACTATTTTAAGGAAAATACTGAATTTCAGAATAAAACTTCAAGCTGTGGAAAAATGTTCATTCCCCAGTAATTGCTCAAAAACTGAAAACATTTTCAAAGGCACCATATGAGCAAACATTCTATTAACATGGGAGTCAGTGGAGATGAATCACCACCGAATCCTGGAGACCGCAGCAAGAGCAAATTTTACAGGTTATGTTGCTCAGCCCTGAACTCCTGCCCAGTCAGGGCTAAATACATTCTATTTCATGCTACGTTTTCATTCCTCAGATGCTGATAGGTCCTGAGCTACAGTCTCTCAAATCACCACCACTGTTTCTATAAAAAAATAAAAAGCTATTTGCTCATCTCCCATGGGACGAGAGTTACAATAGAAAGAACATTCAAATTGTAAAGGCTGAGTTCTACTCTTTTTTACTCCCAATTTTTTATTGCTGCTTTGGAAAAGGCAGGCGTGCTCTCTCTCTCTCTGTCTCTCTGTCTCTATCTTCTCTCTCTCTCATTTTATTTATTTACTTTTTAAAATATTCTATTATACCACCGTGAGATATACAATTACAAAGATGTTCATATTTGGGTTTTGGTCATATAGTGTTCCAGCACCGATCCCTCCACCAGTGCCCATTTCCCACCACCAATGTCCCCAATTCCCTTCCCCTCCCCCAGCCTGCCTCTATGGCAGGCTCTTTTCTCTTCTCTCTCTCTCTCTCTCTCTCTCTTTTCTCTCTCTCTCTTCCTTCTCTTACACACTGTGGCTTGCAATACATACATTTAAAGGTTATCATGTATATATCCCTTTGCCTATATTCAACGCTCATTCCTAGGCTGGTGTTATCATTTCCAGTGATTATTAACACACTGTTCCCTTCTCTGTCTTACCTACCCTCTGACTCACACACTTGCGGTTGATTCCACCTATTGACAAGACCTCCTGGTCCAACTTTTACTTTCTCGCTCTCATTTTAAAACAAACCAGAAAGAAGAGCAGTGTTAGTCAACTGCTCTGCCTATGTATTCATACCTCTTTCCTCATCTGACATTCCTCTCCTCAACACCCTCCCCATCACCAGCACTGGAAAGACTGGTCAGAACTGAAGAATTTGTACATGGAAGGTCAAGGAACACAGACAGTGCCTAGTAAGAGTGAGATATAACTCCACTTGGAAAGAGCTGACAATGTTAGCAGGGAAATGCAAGGGACAATGCCACACAGTGGAAGCCAAGACAATTAGGAGACCCATTTGGGTGTTCTGGTAACTACTATGAAAGCAGAGGGTCAGAGAAATTAGGGTAAAGAAAGGTGTGTGTGGCTGAGCCTTGGTGAAAGCAATGCTCTTCAATAATATTTCAAGTAACGCATGAAGTCTTAAAGGAGGCCTAGGAATCTATAGAAAGAGTCTGAAGGTGCACTGTAAGTGGCCGTGGCAGAACTACTTTGCACTAACAGGGAAACTGCATCATAATTCAGAGGAATAGAACTTCCCCCATAAACGCCTCTTGGTGACGTTCTGCCTCTTCCCATTTATTTGTAGTACTTTCTGGGTTGTGTTTCAGAGTGTCATTTAATGTCATTTTATGACTCCCTGGTTGTAAGTGTCTGAGTATTACAGGGCTTAGAGATTTACAGCCTATTTTAAACTCAGATAATGATGTTTAATTTGTTATTGGCTGTGTAAAGGTTAACAAAGAAATAACTCAAATGATCATCTCAGGGATAACACATTACAAGAGGGCAATTAGGCACAGTACCTGGCATTACACAAAAGATTGATATCTCGTTACAAGAGTGCAGATGAGTTCCGATTTCACAATACAGGAAGCGAGCTCATCGCCACCATCTCTCTTTGAATAAACAAATAGCAAGTCCCACTTATCAGCGCCACTGAGTAACCAGGAGGGAGAAAAAACTCTTTTCAAGAAAAGGAAAGATTGACACACAGCCAATTTCTTGTAGAGGAGCTGGAGATGGAAGAAAGAAACTCCGTCTTCTAGAGAAAATGAGGTTGATGTACTCAAGAAAAGATTAGACTTGCTCTTAGTTGTAAACAAATGATGCTAACAGGCAAGCAGAGCAGACATGGATCCAATAGGCCCTTGAGAAGAGGAAGTAAAATAAATAAAAGCATCAAAGCCAAATTGTTAATAAATCGTCTCTGAAATGGAAAATGAAAAGCAAGCTATTGTAACAATTACTTTTGTCTATTTTTTTCTCCCTCAAACACCTCTCTATGATTATTTGATTTGCATTCCATGAGTTTTGGTATCAAAGAAAAACATAAAGAATATTTTTTTAAACCATAAGCTAAAGATCTATTTGTGTTTCTCAGACTTTTCTTTCTGCACTATGCAAACAAAGTCTTATCTAACTAATGTCCTTTTTATCTCCTTCTTGAACATTATATTCCCCCCATAATCATTTCTATTTTTTTTCTTTTTGAGTCACACCCAGCAATGCTCGGGAGTTACTTCTGGCTCTACACTCAGGAATTACTCCTAGCAGGGCTCAGGGGGACCATGTGGGATTCCAGGGATGAATCCAGCTCAGCCAGTGTAAGGCAAAAACCCTTTCATTTCCCCTACTTATCACCTGCAATCTTTCAGGTTTGCATTTTAGATCTCATTATTCCTTAAAAAATAATTGCACCTATACCCCAAATATACTTTTGTCTGTAAAATCTCATCTCAATTCTTTCTTTCCAGTTGTAATATTTAGACTGTCATCCCAGTTCTACTTTGCTTAGTTTTTCTATCAGCCCTTGTTTTCACAGTTCTCTATTCTCTCATAATTGTCTACCCTTCACATCTCCCCCTAAACTCTTGTCTCACCTGTATGGTGCTTCATTTGAACCAAAAATTCTAAACATAGTCTCCCAAATGGATGGTATACAGTTCACTCACCTCAGAACAGTCAGCACCAGCAACTCAGAACAATAGTAATGTTCATTATAATCGGTAATTACTGAGCAATCAGAAACTCATAACCATTAAAATTACAGAAATCTGCAATGTTATTGTGCTTGATTTTTTTTGTTTTTAGTCCTGAACACTCTGAATGATAGCCAAGTGAGAGTCTGGAATTTTTAGTCCTTGCTCTCAAATCATACAACTACTTGGGATTTAAAATATGCCAAGCCGGGCTGGGCGTAGCCTGCGGGTGGGGCGTTGCGGCCGGCTGTGCCCGGCGTCCCGGCTCCCATGATCCCCGGCCCGCCAGGAGCTCCGGTGCAGGGACCGCGGGGTGGCAAAAAATGCCAAGCCTTCTGTTCGGCTTCAGGTGGTCAAGGCAAAGAAACAAATGGTGCTGAGTTTGGTTTGTTGTTGGGCATCACATTTTGGCTTTCCTCATGAACACAAATGGCAGAAACACTGACATCAGCGACAGTATCCAATAGTTTTAATAAAGTATAAACATTGTTCAACTAGGTCAAAGATGTGGAAGATCTCGTGGAAGATGGAGAGGGGCTGGACCATTGCTTAAGCCCTGGAAAGGGACACCACCAGCAATGCCCACCAGCACGGAAGACAAATTGAATCAGAAAACTCATTCACATCCAATAACCAGCCTCATTGACACAAATTCTTTTTTTCTTTAATCAAGTGGCTGTAGCTCTCATCAATGGAACTGCTAGTATTTTGTAAAGATGTGTGCATTCTTACTGTCTTGAATGTCTCACTAGGGGGCCCAGCCCAGACAACACCATCATATGGAAACACCTGGGATCAAGGGATAACGCATTAGTTAAGAAAACTAACCTTGAGCTTTTGGAGTTAAAATATCAACGAAAAGGATAAAATAAATGTGCAAAGTGTTCTTCCTGGTAGAATTTAGCCTGGAGTTTGTTCTTTGGCCAACAGCAGTCAACAGGCACAATGCAACCATAAAAATACCAGCCAAGGAGCTAATCCAATAAATAAAGGAAAAACTCCTTGTATTAGGATAAGCCACCAATGACCATCCTATAGAAAGTGGGAGGTTGGAGTAAGAGAAGGGTCTACCGCAGGGAAGGCTGACATGAATTTCAGATCCAGCCCTTTCTTTTTGCATGTGATTTATAGCATGCAAAACAAGCACATGGCACTTGTGTAATTAAACATAATTCAGTGAGTACCAATTGTATGTGTAGAGCTTAGACACTATGCCTGTGCCTTGCAATGCCCTGAAAAGGCCAAACCGTCCTAAGGACACTCTCATTCAGAATTGGAAGGGGTGAAGGGAACTCTGGGAGATTGACTTTTAAGACAGGTGTCCACCTTTCAACACATTTACATATGTTGAAAGGAAGGAGGAAGGAAAGTAAATAGGAAGAAAGGAAGAAGAAAATGGGTTCACGAAAAGAGTCCTAATTAGATCATTTTATTTACAAAATATTATGTTTTTTAAAAAATTATTTGCCAAATGTTATTAGAGGTTCATCCTAACTAGGAGGCTACTTTTCATGACCTCTCTGATTTTAAGTAACCTATCGCCAATAAATGTGGAGTGTGTATGAAAGAAAATAAGTCTATTTTTAAACAGCAATGAATTAGCGTTTGGAAAACAGTGCAGCTGGGAAGGCACTTGCCTTGCACACTACAGACCCAAGTTCAATCCGTGACACTGTGTGTGGTCACCGAGCAGCACCAGGTGTGATCCCTGAGCACAGAGCCAGGAGTAAGCCCTGAGCCCGGCTAAGTGAGCTAGCCCGCCACACCCTTGAAGGAAAAAGCAATGGCTCTGCTCTTTTTCCCTTGCCCACATCCACTCCCCAAGCAGCTTCAGCTACCGGTGCTGCTGTGTACCTAGTGGCCCCTGGAACAGGAAGGACAGGGAGAAGTCACCTGAGATAAGCTGGCTATAGAAAGATAGTTTCCCCTTTGACGCCTGCAGGTCTCAAGGACTTAGATCTCATCCCGCTTTGGCACTGATGCAAATAGAACATTCGAGGGTCATGAGGGAAGCAATGGGCAGACAGAGGCTTGGCAGTCACTTTCTAGGCCTGGTCAGAGCCAGGAGCCCACACAACCCAGCACAGCCATCCCTGTCTTGCCAGGACACAAGGAAGTGAGCCTGGGGGACCCACATGAAACACACAGAGGGCTGGGCTGGATGAAAAGTGGCTTTTATTTTGTTGTTCGAATCTTGGAGAAGGGTGCTAGGGAAAAATTATTGATGAACTACTTTGTCATCGTTAAGTGTGTCGCTGACACACGCACAGCAGGCCCACTGCGAGGCAGACAGCGCCCGTCTACCCAATGCCTTTTGTAGCCGAGACATGTGCTGTGCATTAGGCAAGGTGTGTAAATTATGCCAGCCCGATCTCGGCGCACGGGCCTGGCCTGAGCTCCTCCCCGCCTCTGTTCTGTCTCCCCAAGGTACTTGCCTCAAAGCAAGTGGTGCTCCTAGGAGACAGCATTAACAGGCTCTGGTTTGGAGTAAATATTGCAGGACTGAAATACGGAGGGAATTAGACTTCTTTCCCTTGCAGACTTTGGAGTGCTGGGTGAGAAATAAATAATGAGGGTAATAATGGGCCCGATTCTTCCCGGCTGTGTCTCTCCCCACCCGCGATGTGGAGCTCATCCTGGGGCTGGGCGCAGCGCCTGGTGGTTCTGGGGGCAATGTGGATGCTGTCAGGACATCAGCCGTGGTCAGGAGAGCAGGTGGCTCTAGAAGAAGCTGCGTCCCGGGACAGTTCCCAGAGCGCCTTCACCTGCGCTGTGGCCTCCTTCGACCCAGGCTCGCTTTTGCAGACAAGGCACCCAGGGAAGAAAGCAAACCCCCTGGTTGCTTGGGTCACATGAGAGGAAGGACTATGTATGGGTCCAGTCTCCAATGGAAGACGATTGCCGGCTGCTCCAGGGCGCCCTCTCTGGGTGTGTATGAGAACGGAGTGGGGAACTTGGGGTGTCACGTGTCCTGAGTCCATAGGGGTAGACCTCGCCCACAGGCATTGACTTATGCACCAGCCTTAGAAAAGTGACCAGAAACTTTCAGGCCCTTTCAGGAAAATGATGAACGTCCTTTGAAAGAACTAATTCTTCGTCTCCATCCCTGCTTAATCACATTGTTTTTTTTTTTCTAATTTTATAGCCTATGTATTTCATAGTCATTTTCAACTAATTTTCAGGAATTCCTGAACGTTCTCTCTCCCCATCCTCTCCCCACCAAAGAGGGTGATGAGAGTCTCTTGCAATTATTTATATGCAGCTAAAACACACTATGTCGAGCTCTTGTCCTTGAACTTCCGGCATCAAATCAGCCTCCCAAGGAGGTGGGATTCTGCTGTGGTAGTTTCTGCAATGAGCACTGTGGGGTGGATGGGGTGGGGCCGGAGAAGGAGGGGAACAGGGAGCAGGGCAGCTCTCACAGGGATGGGGGAAACTCAGGTTGAAATCTGAAGACCTCTAAGAAGTAAATCCAGGAGGGGTTCAAGGCAGCTCTGGCTACGAGCAGCCTGTGGGTCGATAGCAAAGCAGCTCCTTGAACACAGCCACCATGACCCCCCAGAGAAGCTGCTAGGCAGATCTGCTTCAAGTCTCCTCTTGAGAGAGTAAATGTTATTGACCCTCCTGGCCCAAATTCTCGAATCCTCTAATCTGTCTGAACCCTTACATCTTCAAAAAAAAATCATCTCTCTGGCGAAGTACCAAGAGAACAATTAGGGATTAACCAAAGTGTTCTCTCTTGCCAGCAAGAGTTGCCCCTCAAGGGACCAGGAGCAGTTTGCACCAAAGCTCTTTGTCTCTGGAACTCCTCATCTTTGTTTTCCATCTCATTAGAAGAGGTATTTTCTTCCCGTGCAGAAGACTTCTAGGTGTCATTATACTGTTGGATTAATCTGATCCCCAAGTCTAAAGACCTTAGGACAATAGTAATCTGTTAAGCAAGGAAAGGGTTGCTTTAATCCTGATGGAAAGTCAAATCAACAAGTTGAGCTTGCTGTTATATTGGTTTTAATACTTATGTTGGTTTCAATCCTTCACATGGGCTTTTCCTAAAACACATTTCTTCTAAACCACGTGCACATTAGTAAAATTATTGTAAGAAACATTTAAAATGCATAATTTTGTCAATATTTCTATCAGTACCCAATTTCCACTCAGTACTAGAAATGCAAATTGCTTAAGTATTGAAATTTGGCTAAAATCAAAGAGAACCTTGTATAAATAATACTCTCTTTAAAAATCTATTCTGGGAGCCAGAGCAATAGCTCAGAGGGTAGGGTGTTTGCCTTGCACGCAGCCGACCTGGGTTCAATCCCGTCATCCCATATGGTACCCCCAAGCACCACCAGGAGTAATTCCTGAGTGTAGAGCCAGGAGTAACCCCTGAGCATTGCCGGGTGTGACCCAAAAGCCAAAAAATAATAATAATAATCTATTCCGGGGCAGGAGTGATAGCACATCACATAGGGCATTTGCCTTGCATGCAGCCAACCTGGGTTCAATCCTCGGCATCCCTTATGGTCCCCCAAGCACCACCAGGAGTAATTCCTGAGCAAAGAGCCAGGAGTAACCCCTGAGCATTGCCAGGTGTGACCCAAAAAGCAATTAATAAATAAATGAATGAATGAATGAATGAATGCATAAGTAAATAAATAAATAGGTAGCTAGATAAATAAAAATAAAAATCTATTCCACTGAAATCAAATGCACTATTTTAAAACAAAATGGTCCCTGAAAGGCACCAAGGCCCCTCAGTATTTCAAATGTTAGCTTCCTAACCAAGTCTGAGAAGTGTCTTAGCTCAAACTGAAACCCCTTGTCACCCCACAACTGGGACCCTATTTATAAAGAGTAAAACAGAATTATCTTTAATTTCTTCATTTATCTAGAACAATGGGATTGTGCACAACAGCCCCATGAGGCTGCCAGTATCCCTTTGAGATAGACCAGAGACATGGAGAAGATAATTGAGGCAGAGAGAGGAAGAATCACCTAAGTAGGAACACAAGTTTAGTGCTAAAATCAAATTTAAGTGTAGGATTTCCTTCTCCTAATCTATCACGCGTCCTATGAGGTTACCAAAAGAAGCCTATGGAATGCTGCTGAGAAGTTACTTGGATGTCAGATAACAGCTGGGCTAGTTTTTTAATAAGAAATGTTTTCTATAGTGATGTCTATAGCAACAACTCTATTAGGAGAGAGAGCACCCTGCGTAGTTTTTTTCACGTGAAGTGTTTTAAAAGATAGTCCGAACAGGGTCATTGCATAAGCAGCGTCATCAGCATGAGTCCTCCCCAAAGTAAGCAGCATTATAATTTGCCACTTAAAAATGGCCACAGTCTTGGGGCCAGAGTGATAGCACAGCTGGAGGGCGTTTGCCTTGCACGCTGCCAACCCGGGTTTGATCCCCGGCATCCCATATGGTCCCCTGAGCACCGCCAGAAGTAGTAATTCCTGAGAGCAGAGCCAGGAGTAACACCTGAGCATTGACAGGTGTGACCCCAAAAAGCAAAAAAAAAAAAAAAAAGGCCACATCACCACAAAGTGTATATATATATATATATATATATATATATATATATATATATTTGTTATTTTTGGGTCACACCCAGCGATGCTCAGGGGTTACTCCTGGCTCTGCACTCAGGAATTACTCCTGATGGTGCTGGGGACCATATGGGATGCCGGGATTGAACCTGGGCCTGCACAGGCCGGCCGTGCAAGGCAAACGCCCTACCCGCTGGACTATCGCTCCAGCCCCAACACAAAGTATGTATTTGCAGGCTGATTCCTCCTTAGCCCACAAAAAATAAAGTAAAAACTTCCTGCAAGAAACTCATATTTTAAAAAAAAGGAAAAAAGAAATTAAGTTATCTTGAATGTAGATAAATCCAGAATGAGGATTAAAATGTTAAAGCATGCTGTAGGGAAGGTCACTGAGAAGCTGGCCAAAGAAGTACTTCTTAAAACATCGGTTATGATTACACAAAGGAAGGAGAAGAAAAACTAGATAATTAAAAATCAAAGCCAGAATCGCAGTCTCACTGCCATAACCACACCCTAGTTCATGCTTTCTGCAATCATCAGAGTATCCACAAGACTCAGTCTATTTTGCTATTACACATTTTTCCACTTTGCTGGATCGTTTCCGTAATTCTTTCCCACAGCTCTGTAGCAGAGCACCAGATTGGTGTGCATCGGTTACCGGGTTTTCTAAAATAGTTGAGGTCTTCTGGTCTTTGCTATTCTAGATAATATACACTGTGATGAACATCTTCATAGACGGAGAAGCGTTCTTTTCTTTCTTAGTATACTGAA
Source organism: Cryptotis parvus (assembly GCA_021461705.1). Taxonomy (NCBI): domain Eukaryota; kingdom Metazoa; phylum Chordata; class Mammalia; order Eulipotyphla; family Soricidae; genus Cryptotis; species Cryptotis parvus. The sequence continues at coordinate 51,258 of JAJIBD010006896.1, read as the reverse complement.
TCTATTTTTAAATGAACAACTTCCCATCTACTTCCTGGTGAGAAAACTATGTGATGCAGTTAATTACCTTTTCTCTAAAAACATCATCTCATTTCCAGTGCCCAGCAGGGTGTTCCCAAGGCAAAAATCAGAAGCCCACTAGCAAGGCTGATGTTGGCTTTAGTGGGACATGGCAAACCGCCAAGGCCTCGACCCTCTGTTTCTTAGAGACTGGAAATGATATTTTGATTTCTGAGTTGTCTCTTTAAAACCAGAGTAATTTCTTTTTCCCTTTAGAGGTCGTGGGACTCAACAAGATGAACATAGCAAGACTCACTCAGCACATACTTTTCAGTCCACAATCTGATGCAATTACCATCAGAGAGCACTTTCTGCCCATTGCTCTGAGGCAGTGCCTAGTGAGAGTGCAGTGCTCCTCGCTGGAAGGGAAGAACAAGCTTTCTTTTTTTTTTTTTTTTTTTTTTAGCTTTTTGGGTCACACCCTGCAATGCTCAGGGGTTTCTCCTGGCTCTGCACTCAGGAATTACTCCTGGCGGTGCTCGGGGACCATATGGGATGCCGGGATCGAACCCAGGCCAGCATGGGCCGGCGCGTGCAAGGCAAACGCCCTACCCGCTGGGCTATCGCTCCGGCCCCAGAACAAGCTTTCTTATTATTGAAGGTGCAGCTTCACCGCTGAGCCACAACCCTGGCAGCACCATGAAAACAAACAAAACAGTGGAGCACTGCCTTGCATGTGAGAGGCCCTGGGTTCTATTCCCAGAACCATTTTTTTAAAAAAAAAGGCCAGGGAGCCAGGGAGGTTTCTCAAAGGACTAAAGTATATACTTTGCATGTTGGAGCCCCACCCCCAACCCTGAACAACACCCCTCCCTTGTAATCCTACTACACCATGGGGTCCCTAACTACTGGAAGCAATATCTAAGCACTGAGCCATGAATGGAACCTAAGCACCAAAAAAAAATTATTTTTTAACTTAAAGAAGCAGACCTCTCAGAATGAAGTCTTTGCAGGGGGTGGGGTGGTGGGGTTTTGGGTTTGTTTGGGGTTTCTTTTTTGCCTTTTTATCTGTTTCACATCTGGCAGTGCTCAGGAGTTACTCCTGGCAGTGCTCAAGGGACCATATAGAATGCCGCTGATTCAAGACACTCTACCCTCCGTGCTATAACTCCATGTGCATCCCCCAGCCCCTGGAATTGAAGTTTACACACTACAGCTTTAAGAAATATTCTCAATAAGGAATAATGGATAATTTATAGCGTACTCTGGCTCATTCTTGTTTTTCTAAGGTCCTTCAGTGATGGGTTCTTTTGTGATCTGACCATTTCATATGACCATATTTTAAATGACTGAGTTATCAGGGGCTTTGCCCTTTGGTTCTGTGTGAGGATATGCTGGCTGTATGTCCAGCCGTTCAAACTGACTCACTCTGAGCCCTGGAGTGAATCCCTGAGCAAACTCAGTGACCGCTAACATTGGCCATTCACAAAATGGGATTCAGTTTGGTAACTGTCAGTTTCCTCTGGGAAACCAGGATGCAATTTTCTCTATCATGTTTTCCTGTTAATATTGTCATTTGTTATTTGTTCTCCTCTACTTCACTTGAGTTGTTTTCAAATCATCTCATTCAAGGTCAATTGGCTAAAAAAGAAAAATGAATAGAAAAGAAAGCTATGAAAAGAAATGGACACTAAAGTAACACCATAGGAAATAAAGCAGGAGAGAGAGAGAAGCAGAGAGAGAGAGAAAGAGAGAGAGAGAGAGTCAAGATATGGCACTTGCCTTGCATGTGGCCAACTCCAGTTCAACCCCTGACATTGTATTTGGTCCCCAGAACCTTGTCAGAGTGACTCCTCAGAGAGCCAGTAGTAGCTTCTAAGCATATCCCAATGAGCCCCTTGCCTCCCAAAAGAAAAGCAAAAGAAGACCAGAAATCCTAAGAATTGTATTGAAAATATGGAGGAGTGGAAAACACACTGAGACATCCACATGCTCCATGGAGGTCCCCACCTCCGCTGCATCTCCAAAGCTAGGGCAGAGACTGGGCTGACGGGGCTGTACATTGGGATTGTTCTGATGCCTGGGTCTTGACCCATTAATAGATCATCATGATCCAAACATTTGTGGCATCTTACACAGCACACACACATACACACACACACACACACACACACACACACAAAAGCCTCTCCCATTCTACACGTCAGCACAGCCTGCTATAACATGAAAAGTTATGAAAATGTCAGATGATGACTCACAGGTCTCCCTAGAAAATAATTTACCAAATAGCTCAGCATATTTCCTTGAAAAAAAAAAAGATATCACTGCATAGTTTCCAAGTGAAATCGTTTTAAATGTCCTACATTTGGGCTGTTCACAGAGGCTAATATTTGAATCCACTTGGGAGACCGTGTCCCCAATTCCAATGCAATCACTATGACCAGCAGGGCCTGGGAGATCTTTGAGGTCAATATCAGTTTTCACAAATTACATACAAGATGGACTTAAGTGGTATGTGGGTGGGGGTCTGTTCGCACAAGCATATTTACAGCACATGGCAAAGCAGGAAAGTCTCTGGCCTGATCTTCTGAGTATACGGACAATCAGTGTGTGAGCATCACCTCACTCTTCCTCTGCAAAATATAAAACATACTGTCTTGTCTGATCTCGGTGGGAAATATCAATGAAGAAGGGCCTTGTGAAGGCTATGTTCCATAACCTATCAGACTGGAGTTTAAACGACTGTTCAAAAGCAGAAATTTAGCCTGCTGGTGCTGCAGAGAGACAGCACATCAGCCCACTAAGATCACCACAATGCAGAAACAAAAATCTTCTCCTGAAAAGTAGAGCACCTCATTTATTTGCATGACATATATATATATATATATATATATATGTACATATTACGATACCAATATGCAAGATCAGGCGAAACATGGATCAGAAGGTCTTGTCAAAGGTGGAAATTATCACAAACGTGTGGGAGTCAGAGGCTAGGTAAGATAGAGAATGGTACAGTGTGCTAACAATTGTCGAAAGTGCTAATACCAACCTAGAACTGAGCATTAAATACAGGCAAAAAGATATACATGACAACCTCTTAATGTATGTATTGTAATCCATAATGTGGAAGGGAAGCAAAAGAGAGGGAGAGAGAGAGAGAAAGAGAAAGAAATACAGAACCTGCCATAGAGGCAGGCTAGGGGGTAGGGAGGGAATCGGGACATTGGTGGTGGGAAATGGGCACTGGTGGAGGGATGGGTGCTGGAACACTGTATGGCCAAACCCAATTATGAACATCTTATGAACATCTTTGTAATTGTATATCTCACGGTGGCATAATAAAATATTTTTTAAAAAATTTAAAAAGTAGAGCAGCACTATTAGAATAAAACTTAAGATTTTATATTTTACTTATCTTTCATGCCTGAAATTCTAATGCCAATATTAAATTAGCTGCATTTGATTCCCTTTTCTGTTCACATCCCAAGTATTTGCTCTTTCTCCCTCCCTCCCTCTCTCTCTCTCTCTCTCTCTCTCTCTACTCTCTGTTTTAGGTCACATACAATGATGCTTACTCCTGGCTCTGCACTCAAGAATTACTCCTGGTAGTGCTCTGGGACCACATGGGATGCCAGGGATTGAACCAGGGTCTGCTGCATGCAAGGCAAATGTCCTGCCTGCTGTACTATCCCTCTGGCCCCAAGTATTAGTTCTTTTAAAAACTATTTAAAGTTATTCTATATGTAAATGCAAAGTTAATAGTTAATTCCCAAAATAAATTATGCTTGACCTTATTTACCAACATCTCAAAAAATAAAGCAGCATACACTATGTGTATAAAATTGTAGACAAGGATAGCTTAGCCAGAGTTTGTGATATTTTATAAGACATACTCACAAACTGAAAACAAATTTTTGATTGCTTATATATTCTGAAGTGTTTCCTGCCTACATCTCCTCAGAGTCCCAGGAGCTTTTCTGGACACATGGAAAATTTCAAGTTGAGCCATTTTAAGTTATCCATGAGTGAAAGAGAGAGAAAAAAAAAACCAACCAGCACATGGAATAGGAGTTTGAATTTGTCATAAAAGAAAAAAAGTTTTGTTCTTTCTTTTCCTTTCCTTGAGTTAGTTGACAATGGCTCCACAGACTTTGCCCACTTTTTTTTCCTGAAAGAAGAGAATCACCTTTGTGCTTAAGCCAAGTATGAATATATCCAGCGTGTTCTATACAAGTACGCACCAGGGAATACTGTAGGCAGATCGGCTTGTAACCGTAAAACTAGCACTACCAGATACAAATAATAAATAACAGCAAGAATAATAAAGCCAGTATGAACTTAGGATCCATCACCCAGAAAAAGGATTCTTTTGTTTTTTAATTATATTAAAATGCTGAGCACAGAAATAACCTTGTGAAAAATAGGATTATTTTGTGTTTACAGAGATGCAAATAGGACAACTCCTTGGCAACTGGGTATTAACAAGTTTACTGCATCTTCCAGACATGACCCTGTGAGAAATACTACCCTGATGAAAAGTTTCCGAGTTTCCTTTCAAATGACATCCATGGGCTAGTTAATCTAGCCTCGCGGCCGTGTGCCAGGTATAGGCAAGACAGAGCGGTGCGGATATTCAGGAATGATTAAAGTGAACAAGTTAAGCAGAAGTCAGGCCAACCCCATTTTACAAGGAAAGACCCCACTCAGAAATTTACTTACTGGCTTCATTACATGAATGTTACATAAATATCTGAGGAGTGTCCCAGAGCCGACATCTCTGAGCCAAGAAGAAAACCATACATTGAAAGAAGAGGCAGGAGACATAAAATCATCACCCCCAAGGGTGCTCCTGGCTAGCCCCCTCACCGCGCCTTCCCAGCACATAAAATCATCATTCCCCTGGAAGCCCTTCCATCAGTACCATTGGCTAAAGCTCCTATTAAGGATGAACAGAGAGAGCGGCGCAGAGACACCGCCTGAGCAAGGAAGGGGAAATAACCTTCGCTTTTACCAAACTTGTCAGGGAGACGAGCCAAACATCAGAAAGGAGGGGCGAGGGTTTAGAAGAGAGATGGAGGGAAAGAGGGAGGAGCAGGGGTGTGGACGGGGATCGGGGTGACGGCCACCTGGGAGAATAGGGGGCCAGCAGTCATGGAGCCCTCAGGCCAGGGACAGCGAATCATGGCATTGTCTGGACTCCGTGATTTCTTCCCTTCTCCTAATAGAACTTTGTGAATATGTTTAAGCGAGTGTCTGCTGTTATTGGTCTAATGAGCTAACTCTGAAATCTGAGCTAAAGACAGCTCCCTAGTGGCTGCTCACTGTTCCACAGACCGAAAGGAAACTCCTTTCAGGGGCCCATCAGGGCGAACCACTGCTGACAGCTTGGAACGGCACAACACAGAGATTTATTTCACAGACAGCCACAGACAGGAATTTAGCACCCTGTGCTGGCCTCCTGCTTAGTAGAGAAGGTGTTAAAATGCAACCATGCAGAGCTCTCCCTTGAACAAAACCCAGTAGCGACTAATCAAGCGGTCACCGTCCCAGGCAGAAAATTCCGGGTGCCGCGCAGCTGAGCGCCGAGCTGGGAGCACCCTCCTGACAGCTGCTGCTGTGGAGCCCGCTGCAGCTTGAGAGCTGCCTCTGAAATCACTAAATATTTTGCAGGACCTTTCACCTTACAAATTAATTGATTTATAAACAACGGCAAATGTTATTTATTTATTTATGACATCTTGGTATGCCTTGCCATGATTTCAGGGCTCAGCACGCTGCAGAGAATATTCCCTGAGGCCTGCCAAGGCAGTAGACCCCCCAAGGGTGCTCCTGGCTAGCCCCCTCACCGCGCCTTCCCAGACCATAGAGCTGAAAGACTGGGTCCGAGCTGCACTGATGGGGGAGACATTTGCCTGCCAGGCTGGACAAGTTTAGGACATAAGACTATGTCAATGACGTTAGCTCATGTATATCTATGTGCAGCTGCTGGCTTATAAATTTCTATGTATGCATGTATGTGTATTTACATTACCAACAATGTATACAGGCATGAGCCTATAGGTCCTCTATGATGTCTAAGACAACTCTACAGATGTCACTTCTGTAGCAAAAGTCAAGACTCTCTCTATTGCTAGAGAAGCGATAGAGAATTTGCCATAGAGGCGGGCTAGGGGAGGGGGAGGGAAGTGGGGACATTGGTGGTGGGAGATGGGCACCGGTGGAGGGATGGGTGCTGGAACACTGTATGACGGAAACCCAAACATGAACATCTTTGTAATTGTATATCACATGGCGGTGTAATAAAATATTTTTAAAAAAAGACTCTCTCTATTGCTTTACTGTAAACAAATACTCACCAGTTGATCAGTTGCAATGATTCGGGAGCAAGGCCTGGTACATTTATCAAAACCATCGAAGCTGCATTCAAGGAACTGGTGCGTGTGTAAGGGGAGGGTTAGGGGGGATTCAGGGAATTTTCCCAAGGAAACTGAATTCAGTCAGTAATGTCGTTTATATCGATTATCTAACCATTCTTGCTCTGAGTCACTCGTGTTCTATCTTAGTTTATGTTGTGTTTGTGAAACAACCACCACATCTGGTAAAAGGAGGAACAAGAGAACAAGGAAGAGAAGGGAGCCGAGAGGAGAAGCTCAGGAGGGAGGAACATTTCCAGGCCTGGACACAAGCCCCTTGTTCCGCACTTGAAATTTCCATTTCGAGCAACTTTAAAAGCTGTCTTCACCTACAGTATTCCCAAGAAACATCTCTCCAGGTCATTTTGCTTTCTCCCCACCTCAGCTCTTCAAGTTTGTCAATCAGTAAGGACTAATGACCAGATTCTGCTCAGTCTGAGGCCGTAGCCTCAGCTACGCTGATGCCAAAGGCAGACTCAGACAATGGTCTGATTCCCAGAAGGTCTTTAATCAATGGATGCAGAAACAAACCTGGTCTGGTACCAATGACCCAAACCCTACCCGAGTGTGCAAACATCCTCTTTTGGGCTGCCCAGACCCATCCATTGCTCTAGCCCACCAGCCTTCCTAGCATGTCACAGACTATCATTTACTTGGACTTTTTTTTTCTTTTTTAAACCAGAGTGTTATCAAAATTTGGAATGTTTTCCCAACCAGAAATCCCCGAGAAACCGATACCTAGGTCCGGCCTCTTTCTGAACTCTTCCTGCAAAGTGAACTCAGCTTTCCCACCTCACAGCGGTTTAGTACAAAGGAGAGCCTCGAAAGAAGCCAAGCCTCAGAAAACCGATGCTGGAGAGAAACCTCAACACCCAAGGAAGCCTAAGCCATCTGCTCTGGGCCCAAGACAGAGAAGGGGAAAGGCCTGTTTATTTTTTTACTTCTCGCACTTCTTTGTAATGGTATCGTTTTGCTAGAGTTCTTAAGCCTGGGCTACAGTAACAAGATTTTTATTTTGGTCCTTGAAGTCAAAAGGGGTGTGTGTGTGTGTGTGTGTGTGTGTGTGTGTGTGTGTGTGTGTGTGTGTGTGTAATGAGGGTGGGGGTAGGTAGAAAGAAAACCACAGGTAAGGTAAATCACAAAAACTCTCAAAATGTGATATATATATATACATTGCCTTTTGAGTAATATATATTATATATGTATATATGTGATATATATACACATACATATATTACATATATACATATATGTGTATATTTGTGTGTATACACATGCATATATGCATGTATATCTTTAAGGCTAATACATAAATATAGATTTTGTTTGTCAAAATACTATACAAAGAAAAATTCAACAACAAACAACTAAAACCTTACTTAAAACAGTAAGTTTGCTTTAACTCCCAATCAAAAATCATGAGAGGGATCCCAAGGTTTTCCCTCTTGTTTTCAACCTCACTTCCTAGAGGATAGCCATAGCCTGTTTTTTAAACAGGTCCTTTTTATTTCCTGTGTTTGTATTGTAAGATAAAATCTGCAATGACAAAGGCGAAGGGCCATCCAAGAATGACTGCTACTGTTCTCCATTCTTCTGCTAATGAACATAGTTCTATAAGAGTCGGAATTTACAGATGTAACTTCTACCTTTGAGACATTTTCCTTGTCGGTGGCATGCACCCCCTTTTCACGAAGGTAGCACGGCACCCAGAAAGACAGAAACACCTTCTTTTCATTCCCTGTGCATGTGTGAAATCAAAGTGCCTCCGTAGCTCTGACCTTCTGTGTAAAGCATTAAACAAACTCTTCTCCAATGGAGGTTTCCTGTAATTCATTCATGGACAAATAAACAATGAAATCCATAATATGTTGGGTTCTCGAAGTTGGGGATAAATCATTGGGAATAAATCAATAAACAGAAAGACAAAAGTCCCACTACTACTCCCTTAGTAGTGGGAGTCAGGAAAGGTAATAGAAACAACAACATATACACGAATAAAAAGTGTGATAAGTAATATCAAGTACAGGAAGGGGTTTGAATTGTGATTGTGGAAAAGTACGACATGGTTGAGATGACAGGTAAGTCAAGAGCCTAAGGATATCTAAGCAAGAGTGTCACATAGACATATCAGTCCCCGTTAAGTAGATGAGGATTAGGGACTGTCAATGATTTTTCCATTTGTTTTATCATTCCCATCACAGCCAATGGCAAAACAGCTGTATTTCTGCCCATTTTCTTCAGCAGACCAGATTGCGCTTTTAGCACACTTTCTTCTGCTTCTTTTCCCACTGAACTTGTGCCATTTGGTTCCTGCTGTCTTAACAGTAGGTTTTGTCATTCCCTTAAGTAATATTTGCTGAATGGCAGAGTACTCTATGTCAACATTTTGAGAAGGAATTATCCCCCCCCCCCCCCCCCCCCCCCCCCCCCCCCCCCCCCCCCCCCCCCCCCCTTTTTCCTCTTCCTTTCCCCCCCCTCTCCCCCCCCCCCTTAAGGTAGGATGGAAGCAGCATCTTTACTATCACAGGGTTCTCTCCCCTACTCTAACCTGAAGCCCCTCCCCTCACCCCGTCATTATCCCCTCACTCTCCTTCCCTTCTCCAAGTGGAAACAGTCAGAGAGCAACAATTTAGGACTTGGGGATTTTCATTTTGGGTTCCACCCCCTAATTTATAATTACAGTGTCCCAGTTAACACAATTTTGGTTACCTGGTTTGCTGAGATCCACTGCCTAAATATTACATTTCTCCTCACTATTAAAAAAATCAAGGCAAGCCACAACAAGATGACTCCATGCAATTTAGTATCACAGGTAAAAGCAAACCTTGTCGATATGAAATCAGACAGTGTAAAATTCTCTCCCAGAGGAATCTGGCATTATTACATCCCCCATCAATCATGGTATTGTTTCTCCAACAACTATATCAGATGCAGTATCCGGTATTGCCACGTTGTCTTACCAATTCAGTCGGGAAGTCAGATTCCACTAGGAACAATTCCAGTACCACTTAAATCTATACTCTTCTGAAAGATTCCAAAGCTCATGTTTGTTTCCCAAGATAAACTTTCAAGCTTCCAGGGCCACAGTCTTGGGTAAAAGGATTAATCTAAACATGTATGACCTACCTAATAAATTTATAAGAAAAAAAATCTATGAATTTGACATAATTATTTTTGAGGAAATGATTATACTCATTTAGTATAATATATAATATGATCATATAATATGGGTCATTATAATAGTCTATATTATAATTATAGCATGATAACATATATTTTGAATATAACTTATCAAAGATTAGTTTCTATTCTGAACATTGCATTGAACAACAGGCAATGGAATGATATAGAACCACTCCATAGTATGTATCACCTATAGACAGAGAGTGCCGAGGCACTACTCCAGGTAACAGGGTATAAGACTTGGCAAAATCTTATAGATTTAGAAAAACCACAGCCTTTGATTTTGCTTTATTTTTGAAGATATGGGAGTATTTATTTTATCATGTACTCTCAATATGGATAAAACTTACAAAACTAAACATAAGATTTAGTACAGATACCGGTTGCATTTTTCAAATTTTGAAATTTCCTTTTCTTTGTCCCCTTGAATCATTAGAATGAAAACATTTCAACAACTCTCATACACAGAAACATGCACACACAAACACACACTAAAAAGTTGACTCTGAAGACTTCAGTTCCCATTAATGTTTCTTTTAGTCCCTGTGATAACCCAAAACAAAAGATGTGAGACTCTTGCCTTGCCCCTGTGCAGAAAATGCCCACAGTACGCCCACCTTATGGATCTTATTTATAATCCTCTGTAAATTCACCCAAAAGTCATGAACTACATAATACTAATTCTTATAGGTTGACATGTTTCCCTGATCTTTCATGAGCCACATGGGGAAACAGTTTTCTCCTGATCTGAATGAAGAAGAAAAACAGTGATCCTAATCAACCATTTGCCCTTAGTGGCTTCCCTAAACAAATCTGGGAAAGCGCTTAAAGGCTTGGGAATAACCATGACCCTGCTTGATGCACTGTAATAACCCTACCTAATTATACTGATATAAAAACTAATTGGAAAGATAGCAAATGTCAGGGTAAGATGCAAATCGTAGGGTGTTAATTGCTGAACAGGTGCTGGAATAGAATTAAATGAGCATTCTGATTAAAAGAGTGGAGGAAACAAATGTGGACCCCCGATACAAACTTGGCCATGTGACTTCTTTGGCGGTCCATTCCACCAGGAAAAGGTCATGGAGCTGTGACCTCTGTTTTGTGATGGGTGAACCAAGAAAATAATAGTGACCACAGAAGAAAAAATTAATCCAGAGACAATAGCAACATGACTTCTAGAAGTGGCTCCTGGGACTGAACACTGGCGACATGTTTTATGAGTTCTCAAACACAGCAAATAAGTCTGGATATAATCAAGAATGAATAAAACCTCTCTCCCGTCATAAGAACTTACGTTTCTTTATACCTAAGAGCATACAGTTCTCTTATCTCCCTTCTATAGCATGGAATCCTACTAGATGCTTCACTACGTATTTCTGAGTTACCAAGCACTTAACCAACAAAAGGTCACTTGCCATCAGCAATGACATTATAAAAAGTTGAAACCAAATGAAAGCATGTTATTGGGATAGGGTGGCATGACATTACAGAATGCATTAGAGACTCTAAACTATCTTTCCTATTGTAATTAGAATTTGTTGACACTCTGACAATCCAAAATTAAATCCACAACTGTTGGGTCCCTTTAAGAGTTAAAGGGATGGCCTTTAAGAGTTAAAGGGACCCCACCATCCGTTTACATCTTAAAGGGACCCCAAGACACATCTATAAAGAAAATTTCCTCCTTATACTTCTTCATAAACTTCTGCTATCTTGATCAAGCTCTTGGTTAATCATCACTAAGTTTATTGACATGTGACAAAGCCTGGGTCAAAGGCATTTACATACTTCAACAGAGAAGACACCCAGAGGGCAATGGCTTTGGGTAGATTTTGGGTGATAGAAATGACAGAATTTTACCGCTAACTTGTTATACCCCTCCCCAACACCACAAATCCTTCCATACTGTTATCTCCTACGAAGGCGATCCTTTCTGTCATCTCTGCGAATCCCCTACATGAGAAGAAATGGTCTATATTAAGGCTTTCTACTTTCCCGAAGACCATCACATATTTTTGTGAAATTATTTCATTTTTAGTAAAGAGATTGTGGCTTCCATGTTATTTCCACCCCCTCCCCACAACGGCTTGTAGGTCTTTGAGATTTATGATGCCAGAAAACTAAATCAGCTCAGCGGTGAGTCAGCACAGTCCTACTCTGTTCTACTGGCGTTTCTCACTCCACCCTGTCTCAGGATAGAATAGCAATTCATTCACTGGACTCACTCATTTGGGGGCCTCTTTATGCAGTTTTTCCCAATTACCTACTGTCCTGCTTGTTGGGTTTTGGTGATACTCATGAGGGACAGCAACATTAATTCTTCACACTCAGACTGCATTGTCTAAAAGGTAGAACACAGGGCTAATCAACTCAGTTTGCTTCCTTCTGTTATTCTTTCTTTGTGTTGAATCAGTTTGGCCTCTACTTATTTATATATTACAAAGAAAATAATGTGATGGTTCCATTAGCCAATGTTCCAACTCAGCATCAGTCAATTTCAAAAAGCAACAAAGGAGCTTCCAAATGCTTTGAGACGGAAAAGTGGCAACAGGGGGCTTGGGTGAGATTTCACCTTGTTTATTTATGCTTTTATAAGGACACTGAGAATAATAATAAAGCAGAATGGGAAAGAAAAAAATTTGCTCTTGCACAGAGATGGGTGGGCAGAACCTCCTGGCTCTCCTCTTTACTTTGATCCTCAGAAAAGCTCACTCTCTCTTGTTCACTCTCTCTTTTAAGGAACAAAAATAAACTGTCTCCTGAGTAATAAAGTCAAGACACTAGCCAGTAAAAATTGGTTAAGGTCATCACTTCTGAAGGTCAAATGAGTTTTAGACAAGATGTCACGTGGGATCACCATTCAGCACATTGAGTTAAATGGTTAAAAATAATAAAAATAATGACAGTAGTGGAGTTTCTTTAAAAGAAAAAAGACACAGAGAAGTCAGAGAGAAAATGAGAGAACCAGATGTCTTGAAGGAATGCTGGGAAACGCTTAAGAGAAAGATTTCTCCCACCCCCAACAAAAGCTTCCCCAAGGATCTTTCTAGACTGTCAGTATCTGATGTCAATGCAACATCATATATCTTTGGGGGATTTGCAATGGTGGGGGCGGGGAATCTTTTTTTGTTTTTTAACAAAGATGACACAACAGGGAAAACTTTTTTTAATGGCAATTCAAGTTGACCCCCAAAGTGAGCATTTCCTCAAATCCCTTGTGCATCTGCCTAGTCTAATGATCCAAAAAAAAAAAAAAAAAACAACAGTAAAACCAACCATATATTCCAGAAGCTATATCATGCCGATGTTCAATTGGAAGAGAAAGAGATTAGCCTCACACTGAGCTTTTCTGAGAACGAGAGCATTGATTTAACCAAAGAGAAGACACCCAGTCACCCCAGGTTCTGAAGGAAGAGCACGCTTCTTCTAAAATAGAGCAGGAACAGGTCCGTGCTCAGAAGCTGTTACTAGATGCAAATAAGCTCTCCGGGGGGAGGCCTCCAAGGCTCCAAAAAACAAACTTGAATCCACACTGACAGTGCAGTTGGAACTCCAGGCAATAACACATCCTTTCAAAGGGCGAAGTGGGCAGCCAAGCCGGGTGCGTTTTATGATCCAATGTGCTTTTACAGGCCATAGCTCACCCACAGAACCCAGAAGGCTCATGTGCCAAGGGATGTTTTAAAACTCCAGTGAGGCCACTGTAAGATTCAAGTTCCAAGTACTGCTCATTGCCAGTGACAATTAGAACAATCTGAAAATGTTCCTCCCAGAAAAAAATACTCTTTTTGTTGTAACAGGGGTGTAAACGCCAGCCAATCTCTTTTGGCACCCAGTGCTGTAAGAAGTGCTTTCACTGTGCCACCTCTCGACAAAAACGCCCTCAATGAGCGTCCTCTAAGGACCAGCTTTGAAAAGGGGTTTCCGTGATCAGGTTAATGCATGCACTTGGCAAGGCCCAACTTTTGCACCAAGACTCTGGGGTATGGGGTGATAAGAGCCAGGTTCTGTTTGTTAACGATAAGGCAATTATTTCTTGGGTACTTCATAGGAGAAAAAAAAAAGAAATCTTACAGCAAAGATTCAAACAAGGATCCCTAGGGAGACAACGGAACTCGTAGGTTGGAAAACTTTTCTTTTTTTTTTTTTCTTCATAGGAGCAAACAAATGGGCCATTGAGAGCAACAGAACAGCTAAGACGAAACACGGTACAAACATGTTGGCAGAAGTCGTCAGTGACTTAGGAGGGGAAGACAGCAGGAGGGAGAAAAGGGAAACTAAAAGAAAGACAGGCATAAAGTGGGAAGAAAGGAGAAAGAAGAGTAAGGAAAATACAGAGCAAGAAAAACAAGAGGCGTGGTTACAGATAAAGAAAGGGGGCGAGAGACGATGTGGTGACGTGGAAGTAACGCAAGGGCATTACTGAAGGGTCTTGGGGCTTTTGGTGGCAGAGAGGTGAAGTATCTGTATACTCCAAAACCGTAATTGTCAACACTAGTGTAAACATATCATCTAGACTATAATAAATAAATTGCTCTGTTTGTAATTTCAGTGGTAGTGGGGCGTAGGCAATTTGCTGATAATGTGACAACATTGTACATAAAAACTGAAGTTGTTAATATTGTAAACATGTTGCTACTCTAAAAATGTTTTAAATAATTTTTAAAAAGGATGCAGAGAGAATCAACAAACTATATTGTTGATTGACTAGCAGTGTTTTGATCAGTAGAGAAATTCTTCCCATGAAGTTGGACAGGCCAATATTAGGCCTCTATTTTCACTGATCCCCTCCCCAAATAGGTGTTTTTCTCCCATTTTAATTGTAGATAACAAATCCGAGTGGTGTTTGGATCCATTAGGTCTCCTGTACTATCAATGGAGTCCATGGCAAATAAAAAAAGATGGAATTTCAGAACTTGAAAACCCAAGGCAGTCTTGGATGCCCTTCCCTTTATAGTCTTAACAGTTCAGAGGTGAGGTAAATGTGATTTTCAGCGTCGACAATAGATACTTGTTTCGCTCCTTGGCTTTCTGCCTTGAGCCCAGAGTTTCCGAGTCATCCCTGAAACTCTCTTATATGCAAAAGTTTAGGCTTCAAATACCAGGGAGCTTGCAGGAAACACTGCTCAAGGTCATCCCAGATGCTGAACAGTTGAGAGTTAGTCCCACAAATTGAAGGGCCAGGTCCAACATAACAATGTTTTTTCTGACTCAAGTTTTGTCTAGCTTGTTCTCATGAAGCTTTGTAAAGTAGTAAGATGTACTAAACCACTAGAAAGCTGTAAGATGTGACTTCCCAAAGAAGCACAACATTGATATCCTAGTTTTTGTTTTCTACTAGGGGAGAAAAGTGCTGAGGAGACCCAGATAGTCTACATTCAAAAAAGGGTCCCAAAAAAATTTGGCTTTCTACTTATCCCTCCTGTCCTCCTAATTACATCAGGAAGCCCCAGTTCCATGACTCTACTAATCCTGCTATCAAAGTAGACCAGAAACAACCGACATGGTTCCCCTGGCCTGGGATAAGATCTACTCGTTATAAATCATAGATGTGGGTGGGGGTGGGAGTCAGCCAAGCCTAAGCCCTTGGAAATCCCCATCAAGAAACACAGAGGATTTGGCACTACTGATAGAAATTCTGTAAACTCATACAACTGCCTTCTTTGCTTGGCCTCCAGGCACTTGGGTTTACTGGGCTCTGCTGAAAAGAGGAGATGAGCCAAAGAGTTTTACTCATGAAGTAAAATTTGTCCTTACTCTAGACTTTGGACTCCTATGGCTGGATTTGGTTGGAAATCTTCAGAATGACAATCTACCTGGCCAGAGGAAGGACGGGTTAGCATTCGGTAGAAGTTTTCAGGGCAGTCCCAACGTTCCACTTCCTCAAACACTGGAAGGATATCTTAAAGGCCAAGGGAGGATTTCTCTAAAAGGAATTTAAAGCTCTTCAACCTTCCAGAAGCTACCTGGTAAGAAGAGCTCATTTCTACCAGATAACAGGTCAGGTATTCCACATTTGTGTAGAGAAATACCAGTGACCAAAAGTCGTGGAGACAGAGGGTAGGGAAAAATGCTAAAGATGTATCCCAACCCAAACCACCCCCGGGCTTACCTCACTGTCTGGTTAATTTGCCTCCTGTCTCAGTTATAGGAATTAGACAATTGCTTTTAAAACTCACTGTAAAAAGTCACCATAAAAATAAAAAATTATTGCTTCCTGTCATGACCAAATATTAAACACAGTGCACACCTAAATGACTCTATCCCTCCCCAGAGAAGAAGCTTTATGAACAGTAAAATCCCAGCAGATTTCTACTGTTTGGGTTTGGCGGTCTCATTATGGGTTCACTGATCCAGTACAATTTACAAGCTCAAAGGACTCCACTCAAAGTGAAAACCGCCACCCCGGTGTTATAGACGGAACACCTACAGTGAAACCATCACTGCACTCTTCATCGGGAATGAACAGAGAAAAGAAAAACTGAGGAGAAAAAAATATATATATATACATACTGGAGCATAAGCTGTAATGATGATGATGGTCCTGAGAGCCTGTATTGGATTCAAGTTTAGACACTCCACTAAAAAAATGCAAAGCAAGAGAGAGAAACCAAGGGAGGCCCTGAAACCGCAAAACAAAAAAGAAAAGATATAGAAAGGGGAGTGATGGAGATAAGGATCGAGTATAAAGAAATAATTGGAAGGAGATAGGAAATTTTTTTATCTGCCATCATTTATCTACAGAGGTCAACTCAACACGACACAAACTCTCAAAATTAAATTTTATTGAAGTTCACAAAATCACCCAGATATATGTTTAAGTGGTGCTTTTGCTTTAGTTTGCAACTCACCATCTGGATGATAAAATGCATTAGCCATTCTACAGTGACGTGGGCAAACCTCAAGCAAACTGCCAGCGATAGATGGAAGTTAAGTCTGGCTCTTGTTCAAACGTCAGCCAAGACCAAGCAGGGAATGGGAGCTCTCCTCCTTTACCTTTAACTCCGTGCAATTTATCACTTGAGCCTAAACAATCCCACATGTGTGAGGAGCTGAAGAAGGGACTTCGAGAATGCTGAACAAAAGTTTTTCAAGGAGGTCGGAAGGAAAGTGAGCTGTAGATCGGCTGCTGTAGGCAGCAGCAAAGCAATCCCTAGGAGGCGACAAGTCCATAAAACAAGGTCTAGACAGAACAGAGCCAAGGCAATGAGAGGTGACAAAAAAAAGAGAGAGCGGGGACAAAATGCAGAGGAGGCAGGAATTCTGGACCAAGAAACTGGGAGAGGAGGCGGGAAGGGCGAGCTTTCCAATAAAGCTGCCTGCATTACTCGAGCCTCCCAAGCAGAACTCCAAAGTGTAACTGACCTACGACTAAGCCAGAGGCTGTTGATGAAGCCCACGTGAAAGTTAAAAACCTCTGAGAGAAGGAAGCAGAGCACGTGCCATTCGGTTCCTGTTCCTGAGCGAACGGCGCAGGCGCCTGCCCTTCTCCTCAGGAGAAGGACCCAGCACCATGAGTCCAGGCTTCGCTGTTATTCAAAGAAAGCAGGATTCAGCTAAAGTTGTCAAATAAAATACTGGGCACCCAATTTCGAATTTTAGACGAACAAGTTTTCTGTACATCACAAATACTGCAAAGTAATCACATGGTAAATGCACTCATTTTTTTTTTAACCGAAATTCAAATTGAACTGGAATACGTAGTTTAGAAGTAATTCAAACTTGGACCAGGGGAGAGATTGTACAGTGGGGAAGGCATTTGCTTTTATGTGGTCGACCCAGATTCAATCCTCAGTATCCCATGTGGTCCACCAGAGCACCCCCAGAAGCGAATCCTGAGCACAGAGCCAGGAGCAAACTCTGAGCAACGTTGTGGCCCAAAACAAAAAACAAATTCAGACCAGGGATAAGCTCAGTGGCAGGCTGCATATTTCACATGCGTAAGGTCCTGGGTTCAAGCCTGGTATTACACAAACACACACAAACACATGTGTGTGCATGCATGCACACAGACACATATACATGCAGATCAATTATTCATTTACCCAGTATTTCCAATTAATTGGCATCCTATGGTTTTATTTGTTAAACCTGGCAACTCCAGATTCAGTGTAAGTAGGAAATAAATGATTGGTAGGGGAATAGTAAAACCCAATCCTGGTGCACACAGTTTTCTGCAGTCATTATCATACTAACAAGAAGATTGGTCACTTAAAGAACTTGAAACACATGTGATAAATATGTGTACTATGTACAACCTTCCACACATTCTGAAGTTAGAAAAGAATATTTACCCAATACATGTTAGAAAAATCTCTACATATAAAATAATTGGTTATAGTAAAGTAAAATGCTAGCCATTGATCCCTGGCACAATGCTTGGAAGGGGATGAATCCTCCAAATCTTCCGCCAACAGAAACTCTGCAATTCAGTGATAGCATACCTGACATGAATATCATTGTTTCTTCTGCCCTTCTTCTTGCATGCCATGTTAGTTTTGTCTTGGGATCCAGAAATCTTGATTTTTAGTCCCACTTGAATGTTTAACTTGCTTAATATATGCTCCCTGCATTAGCTGCTTTCACTTGGGCCTTTCTCGTATAAATGTGGTGTGATGACCATAGTAATAGCTAAATGAGCTGTATGTGTAGCTTGAAATCAATAAGGAAAATATTGGTGCATTTGTGCAAATATGGACCTAAAGTAGGGAGTGGGGGATGTCATTTATCTTTATAGTGACCAACTGGGGTTCTAATAATGGTACTTTTTTTCTTTTTGGGTCACACCGAAATGCTCAGAGGTTGCTCCTCTGAGCATTACTGCTAACAGTGCTCGGGGACCATATGGGGTGCCGGGGATCAAACCTGGGTTGGTCATGTGCAAGGCAAATGCCCTACCTGCTGTACTATCACTGTGGCCCTGGTACTAATTTTTTTTTCTTTTTGGGTCACACCCGGCAATGCTCAGGGGTTTCTCCTGGCTCTGCACCAGGAATTACTCCTGGCAGTGCTCGGGGACCATATGGGATGCCGGGATCGAACCCAGGCCAGCATGGGCGGCCGCATGCAAGGCAAATCCCTACCCACTGGACTATCACTCTGGACCCGTTAGTACTAATTTTTAATAACAACATTTTAGTACACTGACCTTGAACCTATTACCATTTTTTAAGTTCTCTCATTTTTTTAAGTCTGACATCCTTGAAACATTAACATTAGCAGCATTGCAAAACAGTGTCTAAATTTTTTAAATTCATAAAAATATATGGGTAACTGCTTTTTGGGTCACACACACCGGGTGTGACCCAAAAAAGCAAATATATATATATATAATATATGTATATATAATATATATATTCTGGCTTTCATATATAATATGTATGTATTTATGTGTGTATATAATATATATAATATATATTCTGGCTTTCATATATAATATGTATGTATTTATGTGTGTGTGTGTATATATATACATATATACACATATGAAAGACTTGGCAACATAAGGGTTTAAAAATAGACGTGTTCACCACTGACCAAGTAAGTTGAAGCAAAGATAAACAAATGGGACTACAGAAAACTAAGATGCACCTGCACCTCTAAAGAAACAGTGACCAAGACACAAAGACAGTCCACAGAGTGGGAAAGAATATTCACCCAATACCCATCTGATAAGGGGTTAATATCCAGGATATATCAAGCACTAGTAGAACTTTACAAGAAAAAATCCAACCCCATAAAAAAGATGGGGAGAAGAAATGAACAGAAACTTCCTCAAAGAAGAAATTCAAATGGCCAAAAGGCAGATGAAAAAAATGCTCATCATCACTAATCATCAGAGAGATGCAAATCAAAGTAACAATGTCATCTCACACCACAGAGACTGGCACAAATTCAAAAGAGCAAGAACAACAAGTGCTGGAGAGGATGAGGGGAAAGGGGACTCTCATTCATTGCTGGTGAGAATGCTGACTGGTTCAGCCTTTTTTTTTTTTTTTTTTTTTTTGTGGTCACACCCAGCAATGATCAGGGGTTTCTCCTGGCTCTGCACTCAGGAATTACTCCTGGCAGTGCTCGGGAACCATATGGGATGCCGGGATCGAACCCCGCCCGGCACAGGCCAGCCATGTGCAGGGCAAATGCCCTACCCACTGGGCTACTGCCCGGCCCCTGGTTCAGCCTTTTAGAAAACAATATAGACATTCCTCCAAACACAAGAAGTTAAGCTCCTGGCGCACATGCTGCATGGGCACACATGTTGCCTGAGCACATATGCTTCTGGGCATCACATGCTGCCTGAGCCCATGTGGCCAAGCACATGTAGTGCCCGAGCATGTGTGTTGCCCACATCTCCCCTCTTGAGATGTGTACTCTCTCTCTCTTCTTCCCTCCTCCTTTCCTTTCTTAAAACCTCCTTAATAAAACCTGTTTTACTTTTTAAAAAAAAAAAAAGAAGCTAAGCTCCCATTTGATCAGCCATACTACTTCTGGGAATATACCCTGGGGGGCTCAAAAACACACATCAGAAACACTATCTGCATTTCTATGTTCATCACAGCACTATTCACAATAGTCAGAATCTGGAAACAACCTGAGTGCCCCAGTACAGATGACTGGATAAAGAAACTATGGTACATCTATACAATGGAATACAATGCAGCTGTTAGAAAAATGAAGTCATAGAATTTGCTTATAAATGGATGGACATGGAGAGTATCATGCTTCATGATAAGTGAAATGAGTTAGATTGAGAAGGACAGATATAGAATGACTGCATTCCTTTGTGGGATATAAAAAATAATATGAGACTAATATCCAAGGCCAGGGTATACAGGGGCCAGGACAACTTGTAAATGGTTGGAATTTACCACAAGTTTGGGGCGGTGACGGGTAGGTGAAATAGAGAAGGTTCAGCAATAATAGTTGTAAATGGTAATGCTAGACTAGAACTGAGTATTGAAAGTAGATAAAGGGGGGCCAGAGAGATAGCCCAGCGGGTAGGGCGTTTGCCTTGCACGCGGCGGCCTGTGCTGGCCTGGGTTCGATCCCCGGCATCCCATATGGTCCCCCGGGCACCGCCAGGAGTAATTCCTGAATGCAGAGCCAGGAGTAGCCCCTGAGCATTGCCGGGTGTGACCCAAAAAGGAAAAAAAAAAAAAAGAAAGTAGATAAAGGGATATACATATTGGTATTGCAAAACACAATGAGTAAAAAGGAGAGAGAGAGAGAGAGAAAGACAGAGAGAGAGAAAGTCCCTGCTTTAGAGGCAGGTTGTGGGGGGGTGGGAAGGGAAACAGGACACATTGGTGTTGGGAAATGTGCTCTGGTGGAGGGATGGTGTTGGAACACTGTACGACTGAAACCCAATTATGAACAGTTTTGTAATGGTCTATCTCAAGGTTATTCAATTTAAAAAATGTAAATATAAAAATATATATGTAAATATATAAATAATAAAAATGGAGGTCTTCCATCTAAAGTGCTAGTCTAAATCCAGTAATGTCACCCTGCAAATTCTTCCATTCCCATCATCATCTCGGTGGGATTAGGACTTTCTCCCTTATTTTCATCTGAAAAACTGCTAGGATGTGGGAATAACTGTAGTTATTCTCTTAGCTTGGCTCCTTGGTGGTCTTGAAGAAGTTGGGAGGGTTTTCCTTGCATATAAACTTTGAATTTCAAAGAAAAGCTTTCTGAAGGATAATCATTCATGACCTGATCCAGACTATGAAATGCTAACCCTGGTAGACTTGGGTCTAGGCTGCCTCCCTGACATGCTCTGACCTTCCCCATACTTAGAAAAATCTCTCTTTTAATCAACTGTGATTCTAGTCAATATTGAAGAGCAGAGCAACAAAGAAAAATTCTTACCGATTTCAATCAACCGTAGACTAGTTGAGTGTTAGTAGCTTGAACCTTAAATCTACAAATCATAAGTGGGAACATTTCTTCCCATCTCTTTGGGATATGTGTCTATTTTCCAACTGTTTAGTATCTTGACTAATCAGAAAATAAGCACACAAAAATTATTCAGCCCTGTTGGCTTGAAAGAAGAAAATGAAAGAAAATAACTAAAAGATCCGTAAGTCTCTTTTTGGGTAAAGATGCTGTGTTATAATAATCTTTTCTAAGGCTTAGTTCCTCTGTTCCCCCAGCCAGCTAGCCAACTTCACAATAACTTCTTCCTAAAAACAAATTATTGCTAATTTCCAGCACAGCATAATTCTAGAGTATTATTATTCTGCTCCTTTTGACTCATACATTTTCTGATAAATCTGTTATTAACACCACATTTTTGTAGAAGAAGCTAAAAGTTAAAGCATATTGTATCATTATTTGTTTTGAATAAGTCTTGATATCCAATAGGTCCTTAGATAAATTGACTCAGGGACTGCCATAAGCAATATTAACAAGATCATTGATAGAAGTGAACTGGATTAGGTCATTCTCTTACTTTCTAAAGAATTGTTTGTAAATGATTTGGATTCTGGCCTCTGAGTTTTTGCTTTCTCACAGACATCCAGGCTACTAAAAAATTCACAGATTGCCAGATGGTACAACAGCAGTTCTTTGCAAAGGATCTGAGCTTTCCAGTGAACAAAGAACGGATACTCATGGGGACAAGTGGTAACATCAGCAAAAGCTTTGGAGTGGTGGGTGAACTGGGGAGGGATGGAGGGTGCAGAGAGGTGAGAAAATGGGTGCTTCACCTCCCGACAGACATGTGCCAGGTAAAACTGACTCAAGACACTGCTGTGGCCGAAAGCAGCATATTCAGAAGAAGCTGAAAAAAAAAAATCTGAAATCTGGATTTTTTTTTTCACAGAAGTCTGGGCCCATCTCCCAAATTCCAGTTTGCATCGACAGTCACTGAAATAATTCCTAAGCTCTGACCGATAGACAAATTCCCAAGAATAGCCACCAAAACTTTTTTTTTTTTTTTTTTTGCTTTTTGGGTCACACCCGGCAATGCTCAGGGGTTACTCCTGGCTCTGCACTCAGGAATTACTCCTGGTGGTGCTTGGGGGACCATATGGGATGCCGGGGTTGAACCCGGCCAGCATGGGCCGGCCGAGTGCAAGGCAAACACCTTACCCGCTGGGCTATCGCTCCGGCCCCCATCAAAACATTTAAAGCAATTTTTAAACCTTACATTGTCCTAACAGTGTTCCTATTTCCATGCTCCTACTTCTTCTCAAAGTTCCTCTCCATAATATTAAAAATTCTTTGAAGTCTTTCCATCACGAGCAAAATGTTAAAAATACTTCTGTATGAACATCTAAAATCTTCTGGATTTTATTGTTAATTCTAAATCATCTTTCCAGTCCCCCTTCTCACAAACATATGAAAGTCTGAAACTTCATGAAGAATTAGTGTCTGGAGAGAAAGTACAATGAGTACAACACAGCTGAGACCCGCCAAGTGTGGCCCCAAAACCCAAGAAGGGAAGAATTAGGATTTTTTCCACATGTCTTTTCCTGTGCCCTTTTCTCCTTCTAGAATGCCCTTCAACCTCAGCTACATACATCCAAGTGACAGCTGTCACACCACACTCCACTGCCTAGGGAAAAAAAGCATCCCTGCCCACGTCACATGCTCCTGAAAGTCTCTACCTCCTTTAGGGAACATTCTACTTTGCTCCCCAGTTATTTGTGCTCATCTTTTGCTTCCATCTGAATCAGAGGTTTCCAAGATTAGTCGGCAAACCTGTCCCTTTACTGAGAAAGAACTCAGTGCCCTCCTGGAAAACGGCCTGCTTTAAGTGAATGAACAGAAAGCACCCCAAGATGCATCCCAAAAAAGATTGCACCACTAGCGCTACCGTCTCCCTAGGGCAGAGCCACCCATTTAGGACAAATTGACATGCTCTCCTGGTGATGAAATTTTACAACTTGCAAAATCCATCATATAGTAATCCCTTAACTAATATTTACTGAATTAATAAGGGCTCATTCTGCTTTCCAATCCTAAATATTCTACCATTGTTTATACGTATCTCCCATTAGAAGGTAAAATTGCTAAACAATTGTCAAGCATAAGAATTTATATGAAAAGTTCTATATAAGCTGACAAAGAACTCAGTCATCCAAATGCTAAGCCACTTATTGGTCAGCAATTAATCCACTAGCTAACATTTACTAAGAATCTATAGCATACAAGTCACTGAACGGGTGCTATGGAAGACACGTAATATTTGTTATGAGGTGTTTTGTCTAAAGTCTGTCTTCTGTATTGCATTGTGTGGAAGTTTCACATGTTAATGTCTTTGGTACACATCGGTGAGATTGGTCATATTATAAACACTATCACATAGCTAATGAAAGAGTCAAGACTTAAGTGACATCTAAGATGTCCAACAACTTAATCATCTAAGAATTATAGTTAGACATATCAAACAAGTCCAAATAGGTTAAGAATGACATCAATAACACTATGCACGTATTCTCATAAGAGTGAAGCTATGCAACAAAGTGTTGAGTGAAAAGAACCTAGCTACAAGAGTCAGCATCTGTGAGGAGGTAGAATCTGCACCAAGTTTTGTTTTGTTTTGTTTTTTTAAGAATAGGATTAATATTGGTGAAGAATAAATAGGCTGACTATACTAGGTTGGAAATGATATGTATAAAAGGAAGAAAGCAGGAAGTATTGAAGCTCTGTTTGA
Source organism: Cryptotis parvus (assembly GCA_021461705.1). Taxonomy (NCBI): domain Eukaryota; kingdom Metazoa; phylum Chordata; class Mammalia; order Eulipotyphla; family Soricidae; genus Cryptotis; species Cryptotis parvus. The sequence continues at coordinate 26,994 of JAJIBD010006896.1, read as the reverse complement.
TGAAACAAACATCTTGATTCTAATTTGATTCATGGAGAAAGGAAGGAAAGGACTTGAAAACTGGAACCTAGCCACCTAATCTTCTCCAGATGATTTTGCATGGTTGGTGAATAGCTTTCCCACTGTGTGCTTATTTAAGCTGACAGCTTCATGAGAGTAGGAACCAGGCCTGACGATCTCTGGTTCCAAAAAGTTCAAAAACTTAATAATTGAACAATCATTTGCTTAATAATTGAACAACAGAAAAAAATTACAAAATGAATGAATGATGGAATAAACCAATGTATAGATACTAAATAAATTTGTGTCAAGTCCTAAAGCTCTCAATATGTAAAAAGGCTGTTTATCAAGTAAAATAAGTATAATTTGGATGTGGACGAGCTGGCAACACCCAGTAGTGTTCAGGGCTGACTCCTGGTTCTATGCTCAGGGTCACTGCCAATAGAGTTTAGAAGATCACATATGGTACTGAGGATTGAACCCAAGGCAGCCACTTGAAAGTCAAGTACCTTACCCACTCTACTTCCTCCCTGACCCTAAAATAAGTATAATTTTTGGGGGTGGCAACACCCAGTATGCTCAGGGGTTACTCCTGGCAGTGCTCAGGAACCATACTGAGTGACAGGGATCAAACTTGGGTTGGCCACATGCAAGGCAAACTCCCCTACCCATCATACTATCTATCTCTCTGGCTCAAAATAATGGCAATTCTTAAAAACTAGCCCAACCATAAATATCTTACAAGCACAAGAACCCAAGTTCAACTCCTAGCATTATTCACCGCCTAGCCCCTAGAAGTGCTAGGAGTAGCCTTGAAGGACCCTAAGCACAGCCAGGTATGGCCTGGTGGCCCCAAGCACCACTAGGCAGGGACAGCACTGCATTGCTGGACCTGCATGTTGAACCATCTGGCCAGCTGGCCATCATCTCCAGGAGTAGCTCCCAGTGTCCCCAAGCACTGCTTGGGAGACAACGCCCCCTTAGCCCTCTGAAAAACACTAACAAAAACTACAGAAGTGAAAAGACTAGCCGAACTTCAGAAGTAAATGTCATCACTTTTTGGTTCTCTCTTCTTTTGGAGGGTGTGTGCCACACTCGGTGGTGCTCAGGGTCCTATTTCTGGCTCTGTGTCCAGGAATGACTCCTGGTAGTTCTTCGGGGAATCAGATGGGGCCCTGGATTTTTAAGCCGGGGCTTGGCAGAATGCAAAACAAATGACTAAAGCCCTGTACTATCTCCCCTAACACCTGTACCATCTTTTTAATCATGAGGATGACTTTTGCAGAAGGAATTTTTTTAACTTCTTGGTTTATACTATCATTCAGGAAAGTACTTCTACCTAAAAGACATTTGTTTTCCCAACCGTGTGGGAGTCAGAGGCGAGGTAAGACAGAAAATGGAACAGTGTGCTAACAATTGTCGAGGGTACTAATACCAACCTAGAACTGAGCATTAAATACAGGCAAAAAGATACACATGACAACCCTTTAATGTATGTTCTGTAATCCATAGTCTGGAAGGGAAGGAAAAGAGAGAGAGAAAGGGAAAGAAATAAAGAACCTGCCATGGAGGCAGGCTGGGGGAGGGGGAGGGAACCAGGGACATTGGTGGTGGGAGATGGGCACTGGTGGAGGGATGTGTGCTGGAACACTGTATGACCAAAACCCAAATATGAACTTTTTAATTGTACATCTTTGTAATTGTATATCTCACAGTGGTATAATAAAATACTTTTTAAAAAAAGACATTTGTTTTCCATAACCAGCAGGTAGCGGTGTCTTTGTCTAACCTGTGTCTGCCTAAAATGCCAAGAAACCAGCAAAGATTATATCAGAAAGCATGAAGAAACAATGTGTTCAATTTGGGAAACTAATCTGAGTTTCCTAGTGAGAAATTCTAAACCATCTCTGAAGAAATAGATATTTTCACACACACAAAATACATACACACAGCCTGCAATTAGCCTTTTGTAGACTACTACCCCTGGATTCCCTTATCCTTATGATGGAAAGTCTAGGCAGAGAAAGTATGTATTAATCGCTCCCATAAATTATTGATGAACTAAGATAATACACCAGCATGTCTGACACCCAATGAGAACCCTCAGATAGAATCAGAGATCTTAGAACTGGCAGGTAATGTAAAAATATTCATTAAATCCATGAAGTCCAACATATGTCCTCGTCCAGATAGAGAGACTGTAACTCATGCAGTTTGTGACTTCTGTGACATCAGACAATGAGGCAACAATCTGGAATCAGAGGCTGGTCATCTGACCTTAGTCCAGGACCATTTCTGCTATCCTGAGCTGACTATTATTCACTTGGGTACTTATGTTCCTTCAAACCCGCCACACTATTGATGAGGACTTATACAAATCACAGAGTTAAATGACATTTGGCTATCAATCAACCTCACCTGAATCCCCATAGGACAGATTCCCTTAACCTTAACGTTCCCATCAGAACTCTTTTCTGCCCAGGTTCGTTAACAGGTCTTTCATTTCATCAACAGCTCTGAATTCTGGAAATTCTTCCCTTCCATTGCAACAAAACTTTTTTTTTTCTTTAAAAGATCGATCACAGTCTAATTTTACCACTAAAACTTGCTATGTGACCTTAACTAAGTGAGCTAACTCCTTAAGAATCATTTTTCCATAAAATGGGGACCTTTCTTTATCATTTAAGATTAAGTTTATTTAAATTACAATGCCCAGCACACAGTAAGTGCCAATTAAGTGTCAGATAAATATTGAATATTGGTCTTCTCTATCCTAGAAGAAAGAGGAAAAACCCTTTTTTTCCGGTGTCACTGGTATCTGATTTGCCCATTTCAGGGGAAAGAGAGGAACTGATGACAACTGGAACACCACCTCAAGTCACCTAGGACTTCAGGAATCTTCTAGGTTTGTAGACCTCAGCTCAACTATAAATAAACATTATTCAAAGACCGCAAGAAACAGTGAAATCTTTCAACAGTGAGTCTACAATACAAATCAAGAATGCTGTGCAGGAACCTGAGGCCAGGATATAGCTCAGCATTGTAAACTTGCCTGCATAGTTGAGTCCCTGGGTCTGAGAGAGAAAAATAGGAATAAGAAAGAAGGCTGGGAAGAGGAAAAAAGAGAAGTCGATGGAGAAAGGGAAAGGAAGAGGAGAAGGGAAGAAAGGGGAGGAGAGAGGGAAGGAAGATTGCTCAAACGGAACTTAGCATTTGAGAGTCCTGGGTTCACTCCCCATACCACAGGGTCCTCTGAGCAACACCGGTTCCAGAATTGGCCACCAACTACTGCTGCGTGTGATCAAAAGCAAAAGAAGGGAGTTCTCTCAAAGTTACAACACAGACTCTCCTCAAGAACTTAGTGCTCAGTGAAATAACCCTGTCAGCAAAGCACAATCCGTATTGTCTGAGGCACCTGGAGTAGTCAGAGTTTCACAAACAGAACTCAGGACTGGGAGAACTCAGAAAAGAACTCAGGGTTGGGAGTTGTGGTTGATGGGGACAAAGCTCCAGTCTTGTAAGAGTTTTGAAAAGGTAGTGATGGTTTTACCACAAAATGAAAAAAAAATAATACCTGCAAATTCTCTGTTTAAAACGTATGAAGATTAACTTTGTGTTCTGGGTATTTTACCACATTAAGGTCATTTTAAGAAAAATAGTGTCAGGAAAAATCCTCATGGGCAACTTATTACCAGATATTTTTGAGTAATTATTTTAAAGGAAGATGGCTTCATTGTTTGGCTTCTTGGAAAAGAAACCAAACAAAACACATCAGCACTTAAAATGGTTCCAGAGCTCAGAAATTTAAAAGACCAAAATCCGTGGGGGGCTTGAGTGATAGTCCAGTGGGCAAGGAGCTTGCCTTGCATGCAACTAATCCAAGTTCAATCCCTGCCACCCCATATGGAACCTAAGCCTATCTGGAACAAGCCCTGAGCTCAGAGCCTGAAATAATCCCTGAGCTTAAAGCCTGGAGTAAACCCTGAGCACAGCTGGGTGTGACCAAAAGTTTTTTTTTTCAGGATCAAAGTCAAAAGATTAGGTATCTAAAGTCTGTGAAAAATATGTCCGACCAGTTCAGCTCCTTCAGGAGAAAGTATCCTACCAGTATACATGTGGGCAGAGGGCACTAGAGAGATTGGGTCCTCTTTGCCCAGGGTTCGCGATAGGACCACAGGAATAGACACAAGAGCCACTCTTTGAGTTCTTGTTTTCTACCTAATCAGGGGAGCTCCAGAAATTCAGTAATATTCAGAAAAAGCTTCTAGATAAAGACTAGAGCCTGGGGCCAGAGTGATAGCCTAGCGGGTAGGGCGGCCCATGTTCGATTCCCGGCATCCCATATGGTCCCCCGAGCACCGCCAGGAGTAATTCCTGAGTGCAGAGCCAGGAGAAAACCCCTGAGCATTGCTGGGTGTGACCCAAAAAAGCAAAAAAAAAAAAAAAAAAAAAGACTAGAGCTTAAAGAGAGCACAGACCCTGAGCTTCTTCCTGAAGCCACATATTGTAAAGAAGTTTGCATTTTCCACATACAAGACTTTATAGACAAGATTGATACTGAAGGCCAGTTTTCATCATTGTTTCTGCACAATGATGAAATTGTGTAGGTGCTGGTGAAAGGGTGGGAGATGAAGTGACTTTTGTTGGTTTTCCAAATAGGAACTTTGTTGTGTGGGGAGAGAGAAGTTGGGGTTTTAGTTAGGTTTTGGGCTTGGGGACCTTGTCCTGCTATGAAAGGGTTTATGGCTCTTTGTCCCAGGGTCAGTCTTGAAGATACTCTGGGGACCATATATGGCACCAGGGACAGAATTGGGGTCAGTCACAAGTAAGGCAAGACATTCCATGTTCTATGCCTCTGGTGCCTGTGGGGTTCTTTTTTTGTTTTGTCTTTGGTTTGGGACCACACCCAGTGGTGCTGAGGGGCTACTCCCAGTCTGTGCTCCGGGGACAATGTGGTACTGCAGGTGGAACCTGGGCTTCCCACATGCAAAGCATGCAATCTACCCTGTCAAACTCTCTCGCATGCAATCTACCCTGTCAAATTCTCTCGCATGCAATCTACCCTGTCAAACTCTCTCGCATGCAATCTACCCTGTCAAACTCTCCCTCGATGGACCTTATTGTTTTTACACTAAAAACTAATGCTCCTATTCCAGCTTTATGCACATGTCTGCATTCAAAAGGATGACTTTGCCAAAGGCTCTGGATGGGCCACACCTCTACTGGGCTATAAATTACCCCCACCTTTTTGCTGAGATGTGTGGCTGAGATGAGAGTTTCAAAAGTAAATGAAAATAAAAAATAAATTTACATTTCTATAAAGATCAAGGCAGAGAGTAATTAGCAGGGAAAAATGTCCCACTGGGGGGCTGAGTCTTAGGAAATGGAGAATGAAGTCCCCAATGGGGCATGCACTACTGTAAAATCCAATGGTTTTCAATTACGGAGCCACATGGCAGTAAAGCTATTTTTCATAGTTCAAGCAGTCTACTGGAAATGGAATGTCTGCCCAGGATGTGGTCACATGGGCAAAATGAAAAGTCAAGTTGCTGCATGTTAGGCTAGAAGTTTATTAAGTTGGTGTGGTAACATTGGCTGTTTCACCTGGATCTGCAACTCTGATTGGCTACTGATGAGATCAAAGGGCATTTCTGGGATGAGATGTTTTCTTCTCATTCTGTCATAAGTCTTTAATTAATAAAAAGGGAATTACACTGAATTATTACTTATTCATTGCAGCTTGGCAGGCAAAATACTGCAAACCCCTGCATTCACAAGGACAAAATAAAAAGAGGTTGATGATGTTGAAAAGTTGAACAGCTACCCTTGAGTTTCCCCTTCCTTTTCTCTAAACATGCAAGGTTCCAAGGGAATAAACAGGCTTCCCTAGAGCAAACATGGAACGTGCCCGTTGTGAGAAAACTCAAAGACAGACCGTGTAAATTAACTGCATCTGGTTACACGGAGTGAGAAGCGGGAGGAGATAATTAGTTGGCATTAGAGGAACAAGGGCAAAGAAAAGAGTTTTATATTTATTCAAAAGAATCCAAAATAGACGCCTTCCACCCATTCGGGTGCACCTCTCCAAAGCAGCAGAGATTGGGAGCCGGAGCAATAGTACAGAGGGTAGACCATTTGGCCTTGCACCTGACTAACCTGTGCTCAATCCTCGGCATCCACATGGTCCCCCAAGCATGAGGGGGACCTAATTCCTGAGTGCAGAGCCAGGAGTAACCCCTAAGCATCACTGGGTTTGACCCAAAAAAAAAAAAAAAAAAAAACAGATCAGCAGAAACTAAACCTAGGGACAGACTTCTGAATGACATAAGTCACTCGCCCCACCTTTCACTTAAACAAATAAAGGCAAAAAGTAAGCCCACAAGACACAAAGGGCTAATAAGATAATATTTTGGTGAAGGCACAATATCTTCCACTAAAAGTCCTATAATGAATAAGCTGAATAAGCATCTGTTTATAATGGATTCTCTTAAAACCTGATATTAGTCAATTTACAGTGCCCATTGGTATGTATGTTTCCATGTGTAGACATACAATATTTCGGAAATGACACACATTTTAAGTGCTGCAGAGACATTGTGGGACTGTTTTATTGTGCACAGGATAATAAAAATAAATGCCATAGTCACATAAAGCTCTATAATAAGCAACTGAGATATAATTTCCACCTAATCAAAAAAAAATTAAGGCCTTTCTAGTGAAAACCTAGTAGAAAAAAATATTTTTCTCCATAAAGGTAAAAACACTACTTTCTTTGGTACATGTAGCATGTATATTACCTAGGAAGAAAATATAGCTTGTTAGGCTAGATACTCAAGTGTGGATTATATATAATTTTTTAACGTAAGAACTGCTCCTTGCAAAGTCATTAGCATGTATAGTACATGTTAGCATTCCCAGGTTTGTCAACATTCCCAGAGCTAGTTAGAGGGGTTATTTATTATAAGAAAAGATGTAACAATTATGATATTAAGGAATATTCTTGAAAGGGGAGCTGAAATTGGTGAGGAAAGACTGGGTGAAGATTGGGTTTAGTCTCTTGTTTGTTTGGGCTTTTGTTGTGTTTTGGTTTGGTTTTGGTTTGGGGGCCACACCTACTTATGCTCAGGACTGACTCCTGGTTCTGCACTCAACAGTTGCTCCTAGCAGTATATTTGGGGGACCACATGGGATGCCAGGGATCAGATCCAAATCAGTCATATGCAAGGCAAGTGTCCTACCCACTGTACAATCTCTCCCTTCCTGAGCTCAGTCTTGAACCACACAGGAAGAACTGGATATGTACGTAGATTTCTCTTATATGTTTCAAAGTTCCCTCCCCCGGAGAATCCTACGGGCATTCTGGGAAGTAGGAAAACGATGTCTTACACAACCAACATGTTCAACCTGTGTTAGAATAGAGTACAGGAGGAAGATCAGGCGATGAGAGGAACACAGGCCTAGAACTGTATTCTAGTACCAGCTTGCTCCAATAAGCCATGTAACTGTGGGCAAGTTATATCACCATTCCTGGCTTTGGCACGATGGCAGAACAAGAGAGGTTTTGCAATTCTTTCATTGTCATTGTCTGTGCATTTTCAGAAAGAATAAATCAACTTTTAAACAACTTGCTAAAACTAGTCTCACCTAAATATCCTAAAATGATAAAGGCACTACACTCATCCAACAAATATTTTATATCATTGGTTCTCATCCTCTTTCAAGCATCCCAGAGACCACTAAAAGCTGCCACAGATATTTCAGTGGCCTCCTGGAACTATGACAGCAGAAAGAACCCTTCAACCCACCAGTGTCCACTGGAGATTAGAGATGCTCATTGGAGATTAGAGACGCCAAGGTCAGAAACTAGGATGGGACCAGAACTCCAGCCTCCTCTTTCCTGGGCTATTCTATACTTTCCATGTAAAAACCAAGCTGACTTTCTGGGAAGAATGCCAGGGGTTCTATACTCCCAACTGAGAATTCGTTGGAATATTGGAATAACAACTTTGGAGACTGTGGTCTCTCCATTCCATTTCAGGACCTGGCTAGAAACACGAAAACCCAAAGAAAGAAGCAATGGGGAATTATTCCGTTTTTAACGAAAGAGAAAAAAATTAGGGGTGGGAATATGGGATTTCTTAAAAATTACATGATTGCTGGAAGTTAATTTGGTATTTCTTCGTTGGTTTGTAAGTTCTGTTTCCAATCACAAAAACAGACAGCTGAGGATGCTAAATCACATTTCAATGAATTAGCATATTGTCCCAAAGAATCTCTCCCACTCAGAATATCACAGACAACCCAGAATGCAATCTTTCGTGGTAGAAAGGAATCTCCCTCAGTGAAATGGAGAGCTTGTCACAATCCACAAATCATTCCCTAAATCGAAAGTCTTCAATCAATCAGCAATCACTGAGAATGACAGAGGGATTGTTGCTGTTGCTTTTTTAGGAAACTGACTGATCCCCTAGCCCGCCAGCCAGGGGTGATGGTGTCCTTCACCATCCACACACTCCTGACAGAGCAGGGAGTCACTGCACCTGGAAGAAAACCCCAGCATTGATTTAAAGACACATTCACAGAAAGGAAGATTCCAACATCTGCCAAGGAAAGCCAACCAAGACAAAGAGCACATGCTACACTAGCTTCCCACCCTGAAATATCGCAAAAATCTACCATACGGCAAGGCTCAAGTGATCCATCCTCAAGGTTAAGACTCATAAAGGAAAAAAAAAGTGGAAATGATTCTTTTCAAAACCACTTTTTCCCCCCTACCTGTCGATGATGACAGGATCTGAAGGAGTTTCATTTCGGTTTCCACAACTTTTCTTTTCACAACACCGACTGTAGATTGAGAAGAAACCAAAAGAGTAAAAAAAATTGTCAAAATTCAAGGTTATACACATTATACACATTAAATACACATTAAATTCAAGGTTATACAGCATGCAATATAAAGAACAATCATAAAAATGAATATTCTCCCAGGTAATCTCTTAACTATTTGTTGATTACAATCAGAATTTGTGGCCATAATCAGAAACAAATATGAAGCTAAGTTCATAAGACCCAACAGAACTCTTACTCTCTAACTAATAAACTGGGGTTCCCAATATTTCAGAACTGTTCCAATAATCCTCTTTGTAATGTGAACCATGGAATGGCTGGATTTTAAGGTATAGACCTTAAAACAGCTCCAAGTTGAAAAATTATGATTATATATTCTGTCTTTGTATCTGCATAAACATTTGAAGAAATAGAGGGAAGGAAAATATATAAAATAACCCCCCAATGTAACTATTTTATCTTTCTCCACATAATTCCATGCACTGTATAAACTTTTTTTCATCATTCATTCTCATAATGTTCTGAAGGAGGAGAAGTGAATGAAGGAGGAGTAGTCAGAGAGATGGTACTAGCATTAAGATGCAGGGGTAGGGGAGTAACTGGGGATATTCACTTCACTTCACTTGTCTTCCCGTTGTTCATCGATTTGTTCAAGCGGGCACCAGTAACATCTCCATATGTCCTGTTGCAAGCTAGCGAAGCCCAAGGGCATCTGCTCGCTCCAGAAACACGAAGAGCCTCGGGAAATGTGCACTGGTGAAGGGATGGGTGTTGGAAGACTGCATGACTGAAAACCAATCATGAACAACTTTGCAATTGTGTATTTCATGATGATTCATTAAAAAAATAAGAATTGCTAGGAAAAATGAAGTTATAAAATTTGCCTATAAATGGATGGACATGGAGAAGATTATGTTGAGCGAAATTAGCCAGAAGGAGAGAGACAGATACAGAATGACTGCATTTATTTGCATGGCATAAATATATATGTACATATTATGATACCAATATCCAAGGTCAAGTGAAACATATATCAGGAGGTCTTGTCAAAGGTGGAGATTATCACAAACGTGTGGGAGTCAGAGTTTAGGTAAGACAGAAAATGGAACAGGGTGCTAATAATAGTCGAGGGTACTAATGCCAACCTAGAACTGAGCATTAAATAGAGGCAAAAGGATACACATGACAACCTTTTTAATGTATGTTCTGTAATCCATAGTCTGGAAGGGAAGGAAAAGAGAAAGAGAGAGAAAGGGAAAGAAATAAAGAACCTGCCATGGAGCAGGGCTGGGGAAGGGGGGAGGGAACCGGGGATGTTGGTGGTGGGAGATGGGCACTGGTGGAGGGACGGGTGCTGAAACACTGTATGACCAAAACCCAAACATGAACTTTTTAATTGTATATCTTTTTATTTGTATATCTCACGGTGGTATAATAAAATACTTAAAAAAAAATAAGAATTAAGATGCTCGCCTTGCATGTGGCCAATCTCAGTTTGATCCACGAAATCACATAGTTCCCCAAGTATAGAACGAGAAGTGGCCCCATGAGCTTTGCTGGGGTGGTCCCAAAATCCAAGCCAAAAAATTTAAAAATAAAAAAGTTATAAGCCAATCAAGAAAATACAAAAGAGGAAGAACAGAACTATAAGTACATTGTATAACAGGAATAAAGTGAGACAGGAAGTTATAAAATGTATCTCCAAAACATCTCCCAAGAGATATATGGAGAAAAAGAGAGAGAGCATATAAGTTCCAACCTTAAACACTCTGCTTCCTAAGACCCAGTGAAGTGCCAGGTATCTAAAAGATGCTGGAGAATTACTTGTGGAATTATTTGAGAAGAGTTGTATAAGATAAAGTTGTAGAAAATAACAAAAAGGTTGAAGTCAGATGGACCTAGAGTAGAGTAAACCATTAAAACCTAGAGGTGAAAAGCTACAAACTCCAATTGCCAGAAAAAATAAGTAGAGGGAATTTAAGGTACAAAATGATGAATATAGTCAGCACTGCTTCATGGTTTATGTATATACGTAGAAGTGGATAAGCATTGTTAATTGTATCTTGAGATAATGAATATTATCTAGATGGTGGCAATTATTTTACTATCTAAGACATTATGCTACATACTTTAAACCTCTGCAATAGGGCTAGCCACAATGTGTAAAAAGAAGAGGGAGAGAGATGCAGAGACAGAGAGAGACAGAAAGAGAGAATACTGGAGGTACCTGCTATTGAGGCAGCCTGGGGTGGGCGGGAGGGGGTGGGGTACACTGGTGGTGGAAATGGGGCACTGGTGGAGGGATGGGTGCTGGAATACTGTACTACCAAGAACCAATTATGAACACCTTTGTAATTGTATGTCTCACGGTGGTATAATAAAAAAATTTTAAAAAATAACAAAAAAGTAAAAAAATAAACCTCTGCAATAATGTATGTAATTATATCTCAAACTGGGAGATGTGCATCCCAAAAAAGTAGAACACAAATAGTAAAATACATGAATGAAAAAATTAGTCACTGTAACCAAAATACATCTTCATAAAAGACTCTAGACAAATGTGAAAAGGGGGAAAAACAAGCCTAGGGGCTAGGAGATAGTGATCATCACTTCCTATAATTTTTACTGCTGTCAAGACCACAGATTTCTGACTCATTTCAAGTATACAAACTCAGTGAAGAGTGTAGCCTTAACATGACTTATAGAAAGTAAGTTATCACCCACCAACTGAAGAATGGATTGGTGCTAGCAATAATCCTACTCTAAGGGCCAGTGTGATAGCACAGTGGGGAGGGTGTTTGCCGTGCATGCTGCCGACCTGGGTTCAATCCCCGGCATCCCATATGGTCCCCCGAGCACTGCCAGGAGTAGATCCTGAGTGTAGAGCCAGGAGTAATCCCTGAGCAATGCCAGAGGTGGCACAAAAAAGCAATTAATTAATTAGTTGATTGATTGATTGATTGATTAATCCAACTCTATGTCACTGCCCTTCCCATAATATTTTCTTTCCAGCTTAAGACTGGTATGGCAAGATAAAAGGATTGCTAAAGTGAGAACCAGTGTTCTATCCTAACAAGTCCCCTATCCCCACTACTATCACTCTGCCCCCAAAAAAATTTTTAAACGTTTACATTCCATCTTGCTGACCAACTGTCACTGACAAGCTGCATGAGTTTAGTCAAATCTCCCAATCCACGGGGCTTTGCCTCCCTTGTATATAAAAAGCTAAATTCTGAACTAGATTATATCTAGACAAAATCAGGTAGGTCCAAGGTAGTATGGCCATAACCTAGATTATCTCTAGAGCTCTTTGTAGGTCATAAAATGTTCATGAGGTGAACTGGAGAGAGAGTACAGAGGCTAAGGCACTTGCCTTGTGCATATCTGACATCAGTTCAATACCAGGTACCCCAGGAGTGAGCGTGAGCACAGAACCAGGAGTAAGCCCAAGCACTTCCGCGTGTGGTCCCAAAGCATAACAAAAATTTCAAAAGTCGGGCCGGAGCGGATAGCCCAGCGGGTAGGGCATTTGCCTTGCACGCTGCTGGCTATGTTGGTCCGAATTCAATCCCCGGCATCCCATATGGTCCCCTGGGCACCGCCAGGAGTGATTCCTGAGTTCAGAGCCAGGAGTAAGCCCTGAGCGTCGACGGGTGTGACCAAAAAAGCAAAAAAAAGAAAAGAAAAATTCAAAAGTCTAGAAGAAATTCCCTTTGAAGAAGATGACTGGTAAATAAAAGAGTGAAACCACGTGGCCCTGACAGGGTGAAACAGCCACCCCTGACACCAGCTCATATTTGCTCTGTGGCTCTCTGCGGGTCACGTACTTCCTCTGATCTTCCTTAGAATTTCAAAGAAAAGTGTTCAGAGGATTGAATATTGGTTAGGATTCTTCCCTAGCACACAGGTGACCCAAATTGAAACCTGACACTACATACATTCTCTGAGCCTAAGAGTGATCCCTGAGCACAGAGTCAGAAGTAAGCCTTGAGCACAGCCAAATGTGGAGGGAGGAAGGAAGGAAGGAAGGAAGGAAGGAAGGAAGGAAGGAAGGAAGGAAGGAAGGAAGGAAGGAAGGAAGGAAGGAAGGAAGGAAGGAAGGGAAGGAAGGAAGGAAGGAAGGAAGGAAGGAAGGAAGGAAGGAGGGAAGGAAGGAAGGAAGGAAGGAAGGAAGGAAGGGAAGGAAGGAAGGAAGGAAGGAAGGAAGGAAGGAAGGAAGGAAGGAAGGAAGGAAGGAAGGAAGGAAGGAAGGAAGGAAGGAAGGAAGGAAGGAAGGAAGGAAGGAAGGAAGGAAGGAAGGAAGGAAGGAAGGAAGGAAGGAAGGAAGGAAGGGAAGGAAGGAAGGAAGGAAGGAAGGAAGGAAGGAGAAGGGAAAAAAATTCAAAAATAAAAAAATTCAAAAATAAAAAAAAAACTATTGGTTTTTGGGCCACACCCAGTGATGCTCAAAAATCATTACAATGACTCATGGGACCATATGGCGTGCCTGGATTAGCCGTATGCAAGGCAAGTGTCCTATCACCGTCATTCTGTCCCCAAAGAAATATTTTTTTTTAATTTTGTAAGTCCATCTCTCATGCACAGACATATAAATTGCTCAGTATATAATTCTATATTCTCAAAAAGTAAAATATACTTGAGATATGTTTTTTAAAAATGCTCACCAAAAGGGTGCAATGAAATGTTAAGGAATATCACCAAGTTAGTCAGAAGCAAAAGAAGTGTCATGACTGTCTTAAACATCAGTTTCCAGTAGATAATTTTAAAAATATTTTCCCTTGAAATTATATTAGGTCTTAACTTAAATTTTTGTTACTTAGCCCAAGTTTAACACAAAATAAAAGGCTGGTTGCTCCTCCGCCTCCCAGACCTCCTGTCTCTCATCCCACCTCAATGCACCCGTCTTTCCATCTCCGCTCTTTTTTATTGTCTGTGTCAGTGGAATACCATTGCAATTTCTCATGCAATTTCAAAAGTTCCATCCATATTAGTTACCTAAAGACCTTCTAACTAGACTTTCCCTAACATCATCAGCACATCAACCTAACCCCAAATATGGGTGATGGGAGTACAATTTAATTACAAAAGACACATTTGCAGACTCTGCCAATCTGTTTCATTTGAATAAAAATGATCTGAGGTCAAGAAAGTTTGCAAATATTGCTTGGCTGAATTCAACTGCTTACCATAGGGATTTTCTCTGGAAAAAGAAAAGGAGGGGCTGGAGTGATAGTCTAGCAGGTAAGGCATTTGCTTTGCATGCAGCCAACCCAGTTCGATTCCCCCAGCATCCCATATGGTCCCCAAGCACTGCCAGCAGTAATTCCGAGTGAAGAGCCAGGAGTAAGCCCCTAGGCATTGCTAGGGTACACAAAAAAGCCAAAAAAAAAAAAAAAATAGAGAATAAACACACAAAAAATATTCAAACTCAATGCCAGTGCAATACATTGTGAGGAGTCAACTTAGAAAAGGAAATAATATTCAAAATAAAATGTAACAAAACCTAAAGTCCACCCTCTATCTTTCAACATGGACATATTGAAGTATGATCTCTGAAATAGCAGTCAGCATAAAAAGAGAATGAAGACTCTCACTTGGCTGTTGAGCTGTAATAGTAAAGAGACAAAAATAATAGAACTTGGGGGGT
>JAJIBD010006896.1:0-7500 GCA_021461705.1 Cryptotis parvus | reverse complement strand
ACTCCAGCTGGATGGGAACTAGGAACGCCGCTGTAAAGTGGTGGGCATAATTTGTTAGACAACGGACCAGTTTGTGGTTTGTTTTTTTCTTTTCTTTATGAAAATAATCTCTCCAAGGACATTTAAAAGTCTAAAGATGGGAAAAATTCACTCTTTGATTATCAGCCAAATCTAAGTGTTCTATTTCATCTAGCTATTGCATGCAGATTCATCGAGGTATTATATGCATTCATCTCTGAATTTGTGGAGGATGGATCATCTAGGGTCCCTGAGATAATGAAGTAGCTGCTTGCTCCATCACACAAAGCCTCAAACAACAACTTCTGCAAAGAAGCCTGAGTCCCCTTAGCTGAAACCACTGGCAGAGTTGAACTTTGCATTTGGCAAAGTTTGCTTTTCTAATATTTTGGTCAAAAACCAAAACAAACATGTCTGATTGTTATGGTTTCTTGCTGCCTGATTTGGGGGAGGGAGGCTTGGATATGAGAGCTGCCTGTGAACAGTCCAAGCCAAATCTGACTGCCCACAATTTCCCTCCCCCGACCCCAAACAAGTGTGGAGTTGGGAGGTACCGACTGAAGTAATATTGGGGTGAGGAAACACTGCAACTTTGCTCCAATCAGGTTTTAGAGGAAGAAAAGGAGTGTGAGTGAGTGTGTGTGAGTGAGTGTGTGTATGTGGGTGTGTGTGGAGTGAGTGTGTGTGAGTGTGTGGGGTGGGTGGGTGTGGAGTGAGTGTGTGTGGGTGGAGTGAGTGTGTGAGTGAGTGAGTGTGTGTGTGCAAGGGCGTAAGGAGTGAGTGGTGTGAGTAAGTGTGTGTGAGTGGAGTGTGTGTGTGAGTGTGTGTGAGTGAGTGTGTGTGCGTGAGTGTGTGTGGAGTGAGTGAGTGTGTGTGGAGTGTGTGTGTGGGTGTGTGTGTGGAGTGAGTGTGTGTGAGTGAGTGTGTGTATGTGGGTGTGTGTTTGGGGGATCTTTGAATTTATTGAAAAATAAGTCAGAGTTTCCTTTTTTATATTTCCTATGTTCTGTGGGATCCCCAGTCCCAGCTCAGTCCTCAGGACATACTAACCCCTCAAAATATCCGCAGAAAGAATAAATAAGCGTATGTATGATTTTCTTGCAATTTTTTTTTTCAGTTTTCTTCCCACGGAGCCAAGGAAAGAACTCAAAGACAAGATACACGGAGAGGTGTAGGAAGTCAAGCACACGCCACCTCTCGCTTGCTAAGGCTCTACTTAGTGCCCGATTCCAGCTGTCGGCGCCTCCAGTCGCGCCAGGGGCTGCTCTCCCACCCATGCGCGAGGGGCTAGTCTAATCTTTCTACCCGGGAGACTCCAGAACACAGGCACAGCCACATCCTGCACGCAGCCACCCTCATGAATTAGGCAGGTGCCTTGGGACACAACCAAGTTGGGGGTTGCTCCCCGAAATGTACCTCGGCTCGGTCTCTCACCCAGGGCCCGTGGTTCATCACAGACTTTGACTCCACAGTGGCCTCTTTAGAAACGTCCTCCGAGCTGAGCTGTCCAACGACTTGGGCAAGAGTTCAGAGAATGCCGGTGCCGGCCCCCTGCTGCCTGCCCGCGTCCTTGCAGCCCGGCCGGCTGCGTCCCACCTAGTGGAGGAAACCCCAAGTTCCCCGGGGACCATCCCGAGTGACCCTGGGTTTCCTCCGGAGTTTTACCCCGCTGACTGCAAGAACCCTGCCTTGACACTCCTGGGTCTCCCGCTGGGAGTGTCCCAAAAGCTAAGCCAGAGGCGCGCGCCGCCCACCTGCTGGGTCGCTTACCCTGCACATCACTTCGTGCGTCAGGAGAACTCGGCACATTTCTGGATTCTTATTCTGTCCCTCATATGCTAGTGGGCTGTGAAGCAGAGGGGCAGGAAGGGGAGGAACAAAGAGCAACGGGACTTTAAAGCAAGTTTGGAAGAAAAAACTTGTTTTCCCCCTCTCCGCCCACTGCATCCCCTCCGAGTTCTGACCAAGGAAGTAAGAAAAAACGTTTGCTCCCTGTGGAAAGGCATTTCTTACCCAAGGAAGAGGGGTTGGTGGGGAATCTTCTCTTCTCTCTATTCCCTTGCAAGCCTAACCCTATCTCCAGTGCAAACCCCCGCCTCCCCAGCCAAGAGCAAACAGGACAGACGAAGGGGTGGACATTTGCGCCAGTGTTTCGAGAGGAACATTGCGGGTTCAAACAGGACATGTGGATGGCTAAGCCAGGAACTCTCTTGGTGGGCGCAGAAAGGCCAGGGGTGTTCAGAAGAGCCCAGAAGGAAGGGAAGCCTGAGGGCCCACAGCTCACCTGCTTGGTGACAGAGTCAATGAGCCTGACATACAGATCTTGCTCTGTGCGGACGCCTGTGAAAAGGGGTAAAAAGTCAAGGTTGCAGGTCCTTATCCCCTATCCCGGCACCAAACCGACTGCTCAGGCTGAGCCATCAAGTGGGCAAAGACCACCCAGCCATCCCCTGGCCTGACAGCGTCCCTGAAGGCACCTCCTCTCCTTCCCCCGGCAGCCCCTCGCCCAGATCTGCAGCGTCTACAGCCAGGACCGAGGCTGCCCAGGCTCACCGTTGCTGTAGAGAAGCTGTAACTTGTAGTGAGTGCCGTTGTTGGTCTTCTCGTTGCCCTGCTCCTGGAAAGACAAGACCCCATTGGAGTCCCTTCCTTGCCATCCCCCAAAGTAGAGGGAGAGGACAAAATGTGTCTCCGGCCACCTGCACTCCCAGCTGCCTTCCCTGGCCTGAAACAAGCCCCAGCAGGCCCCTGGTCAAAGAGCAGCGGTGTCCCTGGGGCCCTGGACCGCTTGACCCTCTCCAACATTGTCCAGGTAGCTGTGGATGTGCGCCCCTCAAGCTGCGCCCAGGACACCTTCGGCACTGTAACACCCCACCCCACCCCCACACACACACACTTCAATTGGGCCAGGTTCCTTCTGGAGGTAGAAAACCTTAAGGCATAACTGAAAGGCCAAGGGGCCAGGCAGCGGGAAGGGCAGCATTCACCCTCTCCAAGGGAAGGTGCCTCCGGCCCAGGAGCTCAGCGACTCAGGCCATGCTAAGGCTCCAGGGAAACACTGGCCCTAAATTGACCTTTTAAACAGCATCATGAAGCTCAGAGTGGGCAAGGCACCACCCTCCAATCACACAGCAGCTTCATTTGAGACCAATCCCACTTTCAAAGCCAGGCCTGAGCTGGACAGGAGAGAAGACTCGTCCGGAAGGCAGACAGGAAGGGCTGGAGGTCTCCACCTCCTTCCTGCTTAGCCCCCTTGACTGGTGCTCACAGGTGCAAAATAATAACGGGCATAGTAATAGCAGCAGCAGCAGCAAGACTCATAACAACAACAAGAAAGGCAGCAAGACCTTGGGTGCACTTTTAAACTATGCTCTAGTAAAAAAATACCTCCCCAAGGTTAGACCCAGACTCAGAAACAGCCCCAGGTGCAGGAGTGGGGACTGTAGGCGGGGCGGTTGACTGATGTAGAGGCTGAGCTGAGAACTCCAATATCATCCCTGACGATGTGAGCAGGGAAAGTGTGAATGACAGATGGAATTTTTAGTGCTTCCCAAGGAGGTCCTGGGCTGCCAAGGGACCAGTGGGGCCTGGGCTTCTTACTTTGTCGTTCTCCCCACGAAGTCCACGAAGGCGGTGCGCTCGATCTCCACCGGCTGGCCCTGCCTGTCGTAGAGGGCCAGCACAAAGTGAAAGAAATTGGATTTCCCCAGTTGGAAGGAGGCTGCTTCTCAAAGTGGGCCCGAGACAGGGCCACGCCACTGCGCAGGAAGGGACGAGGCAACAGGGGACACAGAGAAAGAGAGAAAGACACATGTCACCATCTCACCCACCCAAGCAGCAGGTCAAGGGACCAGAACTAGAGAACCCACCCCCCTCTCCAGCCCTCGCCTCTAGACTTTCACCAATTCTTAAGAAGTAAGGTCTCCTTGGAGGAGGTGGGTGGGCGTGCAGGTGGGGGTCGCAGAAGTCGCCCCTGCAGCTGTGGCCCAGCCGGGTCAGCCTCCCCTACTTCGTGCTCTTGGAAGTCACAGGACTGCCTTTAGAGGAAATCAAAGAACCCGAGCCAAGCCCCGGCCCCCGACTGGATTCAGCGGGCCAAGGTTAGGGTGGTCCCAACGGTTGCCCCTTCCAATGCTCAGCGGGCTCCCGGCACTGCTGGGTCACAGCAGACCCGGTGATAGAGGAACAGTGCCGCGTCGCTTTGGAAGACACAACCCGTGTTGCTTCATTCCTCTAAACCATTCCTGGATTCCGCAGTGCTGACTGGGAAAGGCGGGTGGGTGAGAACCAGGGCTGGGGGCGGGGAACCCCTGAATCCCAGCGCCGGCCCGCAGGGAAAGGCCTCGCTCCCAGCTTCCCTCGCTTTTCCGAAAAGTCGCACCTGGGACCATAGTGGGGAGGTTTCTCCGCCACCAGCACTTGGGATCGCGGGCCGTCCGGGGCAAGGAGTCACCGGGGACCCCGCCTCCAGAACACTGAGGTGGCATTAGCCAAAATGGTTTTTTTTGGGGGGTGGGGGGGAGAGTGTCCTGGCCTGAGGCAGTGGGGCTCCTCGTCCGCGGCTTAGCAGCGGCCGGCTGCGCCAGTCAGACCTGCTGACCACAAAATCCCGCTTTCGGGGTTCGGGAGAGTAGCCCTGGGGTGGCCGGAGCTCGTGCGGACACTCTCCTGCCCACCGGGCGCGGCCCGAGCAAACCCACCCGCCGCCCCCATTTAAGCAGAGGTGTGCGACAGGCCAGCGCGCAGATGGCGGGGCCGCCCCGCGGCGCGGGGGTCTCCGGGCCTCTTCGCCCCCGGGGGCGCGAGGCTTTTCACTCATATGAAGTGTTAAATTTTGGCTACGCTGCCCAACTCCGCGTGTGGGTTCCACTGAACAATTATTGGAGGGGGAGATGAGGGAGGAGTCTTTCAAGAGCTGTTGGAAGGAGAGGCGCGGCGGCGCTGCCTAATCTCCCGGCCGGCTGCCCCAGAGCCCCCGGTAGCTGCTGGACGCGCCGCAGGGATGCGGGTACGTCCGGGGACCCCCGCAGCGGGAAGGCGGCCATCAACCGGCCGGATTCCAGGATCCACTTTTGCTTCCTCTGGTCCAAGGGTGGCTGCCGGTTCGCTCCAGCCGGGACGTTGGCGGATGGGGCTCCTCTAGGGACAGGGGTCGCTCTCCCCGGATTGGTCAGAGAGGAGGTGGCCTGCAGGGCGCCCCGGGAGGTGGGAGTCGTGAGAAGCAGCTTCCGAGCGCTAAGGAGGAAGGGGGAACTGCCTGTGTCTCAGAGATCGCAAACCCCAGCTCAGAGGTGCTGAGAGAGGCCGCCGCGGGCCTGGGGCGCTGGCCCGGGAGCCACCAGCAGCTGTTTAGCGCTTACTCTCGGCACGCGGACTCCCACAAAGTCAACTTCAGGGGCCTGAGCCGCTGGAGGCTGGCTGATGACGGGTTTTTTCCCTCTGCGCGTCTCTTTTCCTTGCCTTCCTTCTGCCGATCTTCTACGGCTTCTTCTCCATCTGTTCTCATCAATCCCCCCCTCCCGTCCACCCCCGCTCAGGTCTTGCGTCTGCTCCAAGGGTTTTAATCTCTGCGTCCCAAACCTTCCAGCCTGTCACCCGCGCCCAGAGCTCGCTCGCGGCCGCTCTCCCTTCTCCAGCAGCTGCGCGGCCTCTCCCGCGGCTCTGGCCTCCGCGGCCCGCCGGCCTCCGGGTCTCCGGGTCTCCCAGAGTGGCCGGACGGCGCGGGCCGACGGGCGCTCCCCAGCCGGGCCCGGCGCGTTGGGCCGCGGGTTCTCCTCCCCCCGCCGCCGCCGCTGCCCGCGGCCACCGCTCGCTCCGCTCCGAGCCCGGCGCGCCTCGGACGAAAGAGGCTGCGCGCCCCAGGGAGCTGGCTGGATGCTAGTTTGTTCTTTTTCCTCCCCAAGAGTCGTTTTGCGGGGGTTGGTGAGGGGGGCGGGGGGGACCCCAGGCGGCCCGGGGAGTTCAGAAACTTGAGTTCTGGCTGCGGAGTTTAAATGTTCCGCAGATTGCAGCGACGTGCCTGCCCGAGGGCGAGGCCCCGCGTGCAGGGCAAGAGCGACAGATGGGGGAGAGAGAGAGAGAGAGAGAGAGAGAGAGAGAGAGAGAGAGAGAGAGAGAGAGAGAGAGAGAGAGTCACTCTTGAAGAGCAAAAGAATCGTGTGTTGTCGTCTTACCTCTGCGCCGCGACATTAGCGTCCACCACGCCGACATTCCGGACCCACGACCGGACCGAATCCATCTCGGAGCCCAGCGATTTCTCTTTCAGTGCTGGTCCTCTTCCTAAAGTATCTTGAATCCCAAACATTTAAAAAAGTCTGATCTACTGTCGCTTTCAAAATAAGAGTTACAACACAGTCCTTCTTACTGCTTCCAGAGCTGTCACCAAACCGGCTCCTCCAAAAGCAATCCAAGAAAAGGGGTGTCGGTGACGAAGTTTGGGTCTGCCTTTAGGAAGAGCCGGAGAAGAGCCACTCCCGGCGCCGCGCCGATGTGCGGGACTGCCGCAAAGTTTGGGTTGTATCCTCCGCAAATTCAGATCTGCAGCCTCAGGCCCTGCGCCCTAGGTCGCTCGCATCCTTCCCGCGACGGTGCTGCCTCCGGAAAGCGACCACAATTTAGAAGCATCACCTGTTCGGGGAGAAACTGGAGGAGATTGATGGCTGCCTAATCTCTCCCCTTCCTCCGGGTTGCCCCCTTCCCTACTCCCTCCCCACTGCTCCAATTTGGAGAGGGAGAAAAAAAATCCCCCAACAGGATCAGTTGTAAAAGGAAGGGGAAGACCCGGAGCCGAGAGGAGGCGGTGGCTGCTGGAGCCGCGGAGCCGGGCTGCTGCGGCGCGCGGGCCCCATGAATGGGTTACTACAGTCCCGGCCGCGGGGAGGCGGGAGCCGCGGCCCGATAAGGAGCCTCATTTGCATGGACGCTCCGGGGGATTGGCGGGCGCTGGACAGGCCGGGCCGACGTCCTCGGGCGGCGCGCGCCACGCTCGGCGTTGCCGCGTGTCGGGAAGGTGAAAGGGGATAGATTGAAACCTGCGGGGCGCTGAGTATCTGCCCCCAAGCCGCTGTGAATCCCGGGATGGGGGGGGGGGGATCCCCAAATCCTGATTTGAAGCTGGGTGGCCCGACCCTGCAGGCCGGGACGCGCCCGCCCAAAAGTCTGGCCGCGGTTGCGGAAAGCCTGCGTGGATACCACCGCAAAGATGCAGATTTTTTGTAGCCTGCCAAGAGGCGTATTCATTCCCCGGCTTGGCTGTGTGTGCGCGCGTATTTGTGAAGAAGAGGAGAGTGGGATCACACGTACTTATGTTTTGTGTAAATGTTCCCCAGAGCAACCCAGCTCCCTTTGAATGTCTGTCCCAAGCCTCCTGGAAGTCACATGGTGACACTCAAATTTCGCGTGCGGTTTGCAAGTTTGTTGCGAGAGAAGGATACATGAATGAAAGCCGGGAAGGGGGCGGGGTTGGACGCGCAGGGCTCAAGT
>JAJIBD010006895.1:0-115125 GCA_021461705.1 Cryptotis parvus | reverse complement strand
AGCCAGGAGACAGATCGGCCCAACTCCAGATAAATAAGTCATAAATAAGTCAAGCGTGCGTAATGAAGTACAATGCCACTCTAAGAAAAGACAAGACCATCCCATTTGTCTCTACCTAGACGGGACTAACAGGTGTCAGGCTGAGTGAGTCAGAAAGGGCAAGGGGTGATTGCTCTGGTGTGTGGGTTAGAGACACGGAAGGGACCAACAGTGACCAAGGAGCAGACATGGAGAGCTGGTCCACACAGAGATCGTGGCGTTTGCAGGGAGGGGGCTTTGGGGCCCTCCGCGGAAGTGGGCACTCTCACAGCAGTCTGGTGTCAGAGTGAGTTATGCATGTGACCAACCTTAACAATCTTTCCACCTCAGCATCTCAACAAAGATGTTTGGGCAGCTCTCAGGTGACACTAGTGATAGGAGGAACCAGCCCCTGAAATTACCCCCGCCCCGTCCACTAACCGCCCACCCCATCCCCAGGACTGGGCTCTGGGGCATGAGGGCTTCCCTCCAGTCCCACCTTCTACTCAACGATGATGCCAGAAATGTTTCTTGATGCAGCTTTTACAGCCTCTCTAACACCATCTAGCCCTAAGGGAGTTTAATACATGTATTGAATGGCTGCTAAATGAATTGTTTAGCCGAGACAGAAAAGTGTTCTCTAATGCCATTGGGACTTGTTTGAGGACTGGCTGAACAGAGTGTTGAAATCTGTCTTCCATTATTTTTTGGTCAGTTACCAGTAAAGACCAAATCTCTGCAGAACAGGGGCTGGGCATGGAGGGCTGTGAAGGCAGAAGAGCCTCAGGGGTGCCACGACTGGGGTCTCCGCGCCCTCTGTGGGAAGCCCAGATGTGAGACCGTGTGCTGCTGGGAGTGATGCAGCCCCCGCTCTGGGCCCCCAGAGCCTGTGGCTGGGCATGACGAGCTCTTCTCTTCCTCTCCAGGACTGCTGTCCTCGCCATGAAGCCGGGCGGCTCTGGAAGCGCTCCTGGGTAAGTGCTCTGAAAGTGTCTGCTTAGGCGCTTAACATCCACGGAGCCGAGGAAACCCTCCAAGAAGAAATTCATCCCTGGCTAGAGCAGATAAACAGCGCAGGGCCTGCCTGCAATAACCATTTCTGAGGGCCGCTGTGAGAGGCTTCCTGCTCCTCTTGAGTCTCCATTGTTCTATGTGGGTTCAGGCAGAGCAAACCCACAATGCTAAGGTTAGGGAACCACTTCGATTCTTCTTAGGGAACTTCTAAATTTTTAACGTCTCAAAGAATTTTTTCATATAACTGACATGACTTATACTACTAGTGATCATTTTAGAGGATGAAGTTTGCTTTTTTCTTTTTTAATTTTCGGTGTTGAGGTCACATCGGGGCTTATCCTGGCTCTGCACTCAGGGATCACTCCTGGTGGGCTCTTGGGACCCTAAGGGGGTGTTGAAGATGGGACAGAGAGCGGACCACTGTGACAGTGATAGCTGGAAGGATCACTGTGGACAAGCACTGGGTGCTGGGTGAGGAAACACACGACACCTTTCCAGTAACACCACAGTGCCTAAAAGGAAAGGGGGCTGGTTACTGGAGCCTATAACATTTCTCTGTTAAAAGTGGGCCCTCGAGTGCTCCAGAAAAGGGGTGACTTGGTCCTGTCCTTCACCCCTGGCTGACACTGGAGAGGTGAGCGGAGCTGCCGCGGGCTTGGTGAATCCCTACGGCCTGGGGCTTGGCACCCCAGATGCTCCAGGCCCGGGGAGTGCTGCCCGCCCCCAGCAGGGGCTTGGCGCTGGGAGCGAGTGTGGCCCTCGGGGGGCTCCTCCAGGGACAGAGTCACAGGTGGCCAGGACTCACTGACCCCCACCTGGCTCCGCGAGCATGTGCTAAGCCAGGGGGCGAGGGGGTCTGGGGCCCCAAGACAGAATACCCATATTCACGTCCTGGGTTCTGGGGGGCCACGGCAGTGGGGAGGCCCGTGAGCCCCGACATCAGCTGTGCTGTCCACGGGAGCGGAGACTCCGAGTGGCTTTGGGCAGGGCTCCCCGGTCTCCGGCTCATTATTTCTGGTCTCAGTGAGGAGGTGTCGGTCGGGAAGACACTCCGCCACTTGCAGGCCCGCTTGGCGTGAGGGGCTCCCCGCGCATCAAACCCCGCACGGCCCCCCTCCCCTGAGCACTCTGAGGGTGGCCCCACAAACAGAACAAACTTCATGTGTCTAAAGCAAGATGTGATTGTTGAGGACACAAAAGGAAAACCAGGATGAGAGAAAGCGCTTCCAACATCACCCTGACCTCTGACATCACCCCGGCCTGACATCATCCTGACCTCTGACATCACCCCAACCTGACATCATCCTGATCTCTGACATCACCCCAACCTTCCGACATCACCCCAACCTCTGACATCACCCCGACCTTCTAACACTTACCCTGACCTTCCGACACTCACTCCGACCTTCCCAGCATCACCCTGACCTCTAACATCACCCTGACCTCTGACATCACCCCGACCTGACATAATCCTGACCTCTGACATCACCCCAACCTTCCGACATCACCTGACCTTCCGACATCACCCCGACCTTCTGACATCACCCGACCTTCCAACATCACCCTGACTTTCCAACATCACCCCCAACCTTCTAACACTTACCCTGACCTTCCGACACTCACTCCGACCTTCCAACATCACCCTGACCTCTGACTTCACCCCCAACCTTCCGACATCACCCCGACCGTCCAACATCACCCTGACCTCTGACATCACCCCAACCTTCCGACAATCACCCTGACCTTCCGTCAATCACCTTGACCTTCTGACATCACCCTGACTTTCCAACATCACCCCAACCTTCTAGCACTTACCCTGACCTTCCAACACGCACTCCCGACCTTCTGATACTCGCCCCACATTCTGACGCTCACCTTCACCCAAGTCCCCACGGAGGGCGTGGTAGGGCACCAGGCACTTGCCCCGGATTTGCTCCCAGGTGCCAGGCCCCCAAGAGGAAATAACCCCCAAACCCGCCTGCCCTCATTCTTCTGTGCCGGGCTTCCCTCCTCCCCCCCCCCCAAGCTCTTCTGAGAGGCCCTGCGGTCACTCAGCACTGCTGGCCTGGCCACACCAGTGACCGCGCCTAATGCTTTCTTCAGGTGTTGCTGCTTGTCCCTTCAGAGCCAGCAGCCAATTCCAGCACTACTTCAGTTTGCTCCTGTTTGGGGCTGACCCAGCAGTGAGCCTCACTCTGGCTTTGGGCTCAGTGATCACTTCCGGCAGGACTCAGAGGAACGTGCAGGACCCGGGAACACAGGAATCAGAGCCGGGTCAGCCGCAGACTGTGCTGTCTCTTGGGCTTCAACTCAAGAACCCTTAAATGACTTTGACACAACCAGCCTCATCTACCCGTGTGGAAACCACCACAGACACCTGGAAGCCAAGTGACTCCTTTGGTGTCCCGGGGCCTCTGCTTGCCCCCAAGCCCAGCTCCCTCCAGGAAGGGGTCTTGGAAAGGGAGAAGCCCGAGGCAATGAAGGTGCCCCTAGTGATGCAGGGGTGGCTGGGAAGCAATGGGGAAGGGGCGTGAGAGACAGAGAAGAGTCAGAGACAGAAAGGCAGAGACAGAGAGACTCGCCAGCCTTTGGAAGGAAATAATGCAGGCCAGAGATTTTCCATTTTGTACAGCTGCGGATCAGCTCTGGTCTGTGGCTCAGAAGACAGAGATAAATGTGCAAAAGGGCCTTTAGTCCCATCCACGAGGCCACACCCTCCCAGATGGAGCCCCGCGGTTGGGTCAAAGGGAGAGGAAGTATTTTGGTGACAGGTTGTTGACTCTGTGTTTTCACATTCTCTTTGCATAGTTTTGCTGGTGACTGGAACCCATTCGAATAAGGACGTGCCAAAGCAGAGTGAAAAGCTCAAGTCCGGTGAGTAGAATCGCGCCCAGCCCCCGTGGGATCACGCGCCCCGTGAGCATTTCTGGGCCCCAACTTTCAGAGACTTCGGAAGCGTTTCTGTGTGTCCACGCGTGTCAGGAGCCAGCCTTACTCATCACTGACCTCACCTCCACAGCCTTAAAGAGGAAACAGCCTGTTAGGGTCAAAGCTCAAGTCCAAGGAACATCCCAAGGGGCGGGGGCGGCAGTGCAGCAAGGCTTCCCTCCCGGCACCCCCAGGGTCTCCAGCCCTGCCAGGAGTGACCCTGGGTGCAGTCAGGAAGTTCTGAGCACTGCCAGGTATGATCCAAAAACCAACCATAAAAGGCACATCTGGAAACCCAGAAACACGGTCTGTGACTCAGGGCCACTACCTTGGGCTTCTCGGTTAAGATGAAGTCTGGCAAACGCAAAGCTTTTTGAGAGGCGTGTGACTTGGCCTGCGTGGTCGGGAGGGGCTGCAGGCCCAGAGAAACAGGCAGGACTCACTTTGGGACGGGGGATCCTTCAGATCAGATGACAGGGAAACAAGTGGTCACAGACAGAACTAGGACAAAAACAAAATGCCCCCAAATTAGACCGAAACAAACAGATAAATAAATAGATGAATGAATGAATGAATGAATGAATGAATGAAATAATTTTCTGAGTTAAACAAGTGATGGCTATGCCCATTCTAAAAAGACAGGAAGACAGTCTGAGAGAGAGGCCACAGGGCAGAGCGACAGGCCTGAGAGACAGAGTCTGTCCTGGGGACAGGCTGCGGGCACAGCGGGCCACGGGTGGCTTGGACAGATGGACGCAGAGAGTCCTTTAATAGCACTGCACATCACGACAATCCAATAGAAGGAGGGAGATGTGAGGGAACAACCTCGTAATGAAGCTCAGCGGCGGAGCACTTAGCCCTGGATACGGAGCCCTGAGTTTGGAAGCCGGCACTGTCAAAGCTGAAAAGATGAGATGATGGAAAGTCCCAAATAACTGTCCGTCAAAGGAAGAGCAGCATTCCCTTCTCCAGGAAGCAAGTCAGGCTTCATGCCCATCTCCCGGTCTTCAGGGTCCTGGACCTCTGTCCTGCCCTTCTCAACCTGCCTCCCAACTCAGCACGGCTGCTGCAGCTCCGCCCATCATCTGGGCATTCCAGTCAGCAGGAGGGAGGAGGAGGAGCACACCTACTCCCCCTTAAGACAGACCCAGCTGACCAAACTCAGCACCGCTAGTTGGAGACCACTGGCCAGATGTAGGGGAAACGGAAAATATGTTCATGTTGGCCACCCAGGGCCTGGCCGCAAACCTAGGCAGGCCTGCCTGGGGAGGACAGCGGGCACTGGGGAGTGAGTAGGTGCCACACCCAGACGGCGCTAGCACACGGAGATCTCTGAGGATAAGTGCGCAGATCTGAGAAGGCCTTGAGAGAAAATACGCGTCTGCAGGCCCATAATGCCAGGTGGAGGCCTCACCAGCACTGTGCTGCCCAGCCACGGCCTCTCCACAGGGACTGGGCGTGAGAGACTGACTGCACAGACCACTTTTCCCTTCTGACCCTTTAAACCACCTGCGGTTTCCTGCCTAGACCCAACCCCAACAGCAGCCACCCAGCGTGCTCGCTAGCCTGAGACGCAAAAAAGGAACCAGATGCAGGGCCGAGCGAGAGCCCAGCGGGGGGGGGGGCGTCTGCCTTGTGCCAACCAGGTTCCATCCCCGGCATCCCATATGGCCCCCGAGCACCGCCAGGAGGTAAGTCCTGAGCACAGAGCCAGGAGGAACCCTGAGCATCGCCGGGTGGGACCCAAAAAGCACAAAAAGGAAAGAAAAGAACGAGAGTGGGCGTATCCCGGCAGGCCCACGGGCCAGGAGAGTGTGCGGGTAGATGTGCTTGGAGCTCCGTGGGCTGCCGTGGGCAAATCGGGCGCTGATGGCAGCTCCTCTGCGGGAACAAAACCCAGAAACGGCCCCTGATCGCCACCAGCGACAGGGCCTGCAAAGGTGCCTGCTGAGAGCCCTGCACCCAGGCTCTCTGGGAAGGCGCAGGCGGTTTCTGAGCGTAACCTTCGCCTCCAAATCTCCCTCGAGACGCCGTGTGAGTCAATCAGTGCAATCTTGTCCAGCTCAGATGCCGGGCCCGTCCCTCCGAAGGGGGATGAGGTGCAGAAAGGTCAGCAGCTGTTCCCGGCCAGCCTCGGAGCTGCCTGATGTGGCCTCGGGGTATGTTTAAGTCCCTCTAGGACTCGAGGCCAGAGCTGCTTTCAATGCAATTAATCCTCCCAGCCTGAGAAGTCTTCCCTGGTGGGCTGCAGGGACCACTTCCGGTGAGATTCAGCCAATTGGGCCTGACAATGTAAGGCACGGACCCCACCGTACGGTGTTGGTCAGACCCAGTGGTGCTGGGAGCACCAGGGTACACCCTCCAGTGTGTGGGGGCCGTGGAACCCCAGGGAGCCACCCCAGAGCCTTGTACGTGAAGGCCCAGGGCACCGAGCTTTTCCCGGAACCCCTTTTGTTTTCCCCTTCTCAGAGTCCCCAGCTGCTACGGGGTCAGGCCCAACTTTGATCCATGTGACAAATATTTACTAGGTGGCGGCTGAGCGAATATCAGGTCCAGGCAAGGTATCCACATCCACTCCTGGTCGAGACTCTGCCCTTGCAGTGACAGACTCCTGCTGAAGGAGGAAGAAGGCCCCAGGCCTGGTGGTGTCTATGGCACCGCTGTAATAGGCGCGCCAGGGGCCAGGCAACGTGGTGCTGCCATGTACCAGGGCGGGCTTCCTGGAAGAGATGACAGGTCTAATTTGATGTCTGATGGATGGGAGCGAGTCAGCAATCAGGGAGAAGGTGGGCTCTGCCCTCCAGAGAAGCAAGCCCAAGGGCTGAGAGGAGAAAGGAGAGCAAACGGGCTGTGCTGTGAGTTAGTGTTCGGCCCGGAAGCCTGGACTCCATCAGAGAGAGGGGGCTAGCTGAGTGTAATTCCTCTTAATTTCTTTTTCTTTTTGGATCATACCCAGCAATGCTCAGGCGTTACCCCTGGTGGTGCCTCTGGGACCGTATGGGGTGCCGGGGATGGAACTAGGGTCGGCCAGGTACAAGGCAAACGCCCTCCCCGCTGTGCTGTTACTCCAGCCCCACTTGCTCTTAATTATCGTGAGAGAGAAATCCAAGGCCAGCTGCCTAAGTGCAAAGGGGGCTGGGCAGGACGGCAGGACGTGGGGTGCCCCACCGGTCTGCAGGCTGCAGGCGGCTGGGGCTAGCCAGACCTGGGGTGGGCCTCTCCTTGGACACTCTATCCCCCTCCTTCCGCTCCTGCTGGCGGTCTCAGGGACAGACCCCTGCCCCCTGGCCTGGCTGGGGCTGGTTCCCAGAGAAGCATCAGGGTGGGGGCCTTCAGGAAATCAGGCCTTCCACCCACAGGAGGGCAGGAGCCCACACACCCAAGGAAGCCATGCTGATCCGCAGGCAGAGTGGACGATGGAGGTGTGCAGGGGACGGCGCCCAGTAAAGCCCATGCCCAGCATCTGAGTCTCGGGGTCCCACCCACCCTGCACACCCTCAGCCACAGCAGCTACTGGGACTGGACAGAATTTAACGCCGAGCTGTAGTGAAGCGGCACAATCCCAGCCCCCACACCCGGGCCCTCCCTGGGGGCCCAGAGTCCCCTGAGCCCCCACACCGGGCCCCTCCCTGGGGCTCAGAGTCCCCTGAGCCCCCCCCACCCGGGCCCCTCTGGGGGCCCAGAGTCCCCTGAGCACCTTCCAGACGCACGTAAATTGCCATCTACGGAACTTCAGGTCTGAAGGAGGATAGCTGCATGGGTCAAATCCAAAGATCAGCCTGTGGTGGGGCCATTTTCCTGCCATTCTGAAAAGGACAGTGGGTCGGAGAAGGCATGATTCGCCCCATGACCGAGACCTCACAGATCAGATTATACTGAACAGAGCAAGATGCACTGGATGTTTCTGCAGGGCAGTGAAATGAGGAAAGCCGGGTTTTAAGGCAGTCAAGACAACAAACACGGTCGGTGTTTCCCAAAGCGTGCGCCTGTCAAGCGTCCACCCGCCCCAGCCCAGACCTCCGGCAGCAGGAATCCAGGGGCGAGAGAAGCAGAGCGGCTAAGACACTTGTGTCTGGCCAGCCCGGTTTGTTTGATCCCTGGACACCCCACACTGTCCTCAAGCCCTGCCAGGAGTGATCCTGCCGGTGCCAGGGTCAGCCCTGAGCACCACCAAGTGTGGCAAAAATGACAACTGAAAAAATAATAACAGAACAGCAATTCTGTGGCATACAGAAGAGTATCCCACCCGCACGGCAGAGCCTGGCAAGCTACCCGTGTCGTATTTGACATGCCAGATACCAGTAACAATTATAGACCTCATTCCCATGACCTGATGGAATGGTTTGAGGCTCTTCATGTTCCTGGAGCAAGCAGATGCCCTTGGGCTCTACTAGCATGAGACAGGACATATGGAGATGTTACTGGTGCCCGCTCGAGCCAATCGATGATGAACGGGAAGACAGTGATACACTGATACAGAAATTCCACAAGGAGATGTCCAAAATCAGAGCCACTCAGCCAGGTCTGTGAAATCAGGGCTGTTAAACTTTAAAGCCTTCTCAGTAATTTTGGGGGTAGGGGGGCTGGAGATTGAGCTACACCCTGCAGGGCTGGAGGTTACTCCTGGCTTGGTGCTTGGGGGTGACTTCTGCAAGCAACTGGGGAATTTTGTGGTGCCAGGGCTGGAAGCAGGGTCAGCCTCACGCCAAGCTGGTGCCTGTCCCGTGTTCTCCCTGGGCACGTGCACTCAGCAGCTGTTCTCCCAGGACCCGAAACCTTAGTGCCAAGTGGACTCAGGAAAGCATCACCCGCAGAAATCCCAGACACCCACCCTCTGCAAGTGGATCCGGGGTGCACCCTGGGCTTCAGGGAGCGCCTGGTCCAGTGAAATGAAACCTCAGACTTCCTGGGGGACGGCAGTGCACACAACCTCTGTGCGTGCTCTCGTGGGAGGGGAGCCACGTGTCCAGCCTGAACCGGCCATAATAATACACACGCCTTGGCGACACTGAGCACTCAGCAGGGCCTTGCGATGGACAGAGCCACCAAGAGCACTTGGTGGACATTCAGACTATCCGTGGAGTCAACAAGAGGATCTACCCCGCGGAAAGAGCAGCTGCGGCCGAGGGGCTGGAGCGCTTAGTGCGGCAGGGCCGGAGCGCAAGTATGGCAGGGTGGGCATTTGCGGCCAACCAGGCCCAAGCCCCAGTGGCACCTACAGACCCCCAAGCACTCCCAGGAGTAACTCCTGAGAGCAGAGCCAGGAGTAAGCCCTGAGCGACACTGGGACACATCCAGGCTGGGACCCGGTGGGCCTGGGAAGGCAGAAGATCCCTGGGGCACCTTGGGAAGATGCCAGAGAGTTGGGATTGTTGCCCGAGGTGCAGGCACCTACTGTGGGCCCAAAAACCGGAAGGAAGGGAGGGAGGGGAGGAGGGAGGGAAGGAGGGAGGGAGGGAGGGAGGAGGGAGGGAGGGAGGGAGGGAGGAGGGAGGGAAGGAGGGAGGGAGGAAGGAAGGAAGGAAGGAGGGAGGGAGGAAGGAAGGAAGGAAGGAAGGAAGGAAGGAAGAAGGAAGGAAGGAAGGAAGGAAGGAAGGAGGAGGGAGGGAAGGGAAGGAGAAGGAAGGAAGGAAGGAAGGAAGGAAGGAAGGAAGGAAGGAAGGAAGGAAGGAAGGAAGGAAGGAAGGAAGAAAGGAAGGAAGGAAGGAAGGAAAGGAAGGAGAAGGAAGGAAGGAAGGAAGGAAGGAAGGAAGGAAGGAATGGCAGCTGAGAACACTGGAAGCAGAGAAGCGTTCTGGGGTCATGGGTTGTTCAAGCCTTGTGGTTGGGGGTACACAGGGAGGAAGTGAAGGGGGTCAGGAGCTGGTGCGGGCAGGGGGCTTCAGTATGGGGGCTTCCGTCCCCCGTGTTATTTAGGGGCCGCCTCAGAGAGGCCCCCGGAGGGCCCTGCTCCAGAGATACATGCCCGGGCAGGGCCGCTCCCCAGATCATTTCCATTACGCAGGGAGGCTGACAGACACGCGGCTCTCCTCCGCGCGGCTCCCTCCAGCAGGCGAACCTCAATACCTGGCAGGGCATGGAAAGATCTCTGCACTCTGCTGGTCGGGGGGCATGATTCCAGAGGCAGAACAAGGCTGCCCATTGTCCGCAAACTCGCCGACTGTCCTCGCGTGCGCTGATGGGCCGCTAGCACCCGTGCACAGGCGCGCGGCTGGTGCGTGGGAGGCGGCGCGCGCGGCGCTTGGGCCTAGGGGCGCACCTGCACGTGCGAGCTCCGCGGAACAGACTCTGGAGGCTCTGCTGGGCTGTGAGCCCGGACAGCTCCTAGGGGACTCCCTAGAGCTTGCTTGCTCCTTAGACGCCGGCTTGGTGTGGGTGGGGCCTTCCCAGAACATGACAAAAAGCAGGTCAGCGTCCCAGACCGCCTTCGCGTGCGCCTACAAGCGGGAGGAACAAGGGAATCTGCGGTGGGTATCTTTTGGCGATCTTCAGGAAGAGCAGGAAAACGGTACGGGGAACGGCGGAGGGGCGCTGTGCAGGTCTGGGGGGGTGCAGAGACGCGCGCCCAGCTAGCTCCGATCTGCATTTGTGTGCCTTTACCTAGGGCAGCGGTCAGTCCTGGAGCCCAACGCCTGCTGGGCACGGAGCCCGGGAAGCAGCCAATCACTTGTTGGGCTGCGGGGCTGGCTGCGCGCAGGGCTCTGAAGCTCGCTGGAGGCCTGGGGTGGTGCCAGGCGTCCGGCCTCACTGTGCCAGGTCAGTGCCAGGTCGCCGCCGTGGGAGGGTCCGGCGGAAGGTGTCCTGCGACCTTGGTCAACCGGTAGCGGGTTGTTTCCACCAGCGCTTCTAACGCTGTCTCCAAGCTGTGTTTTTGCGTGAAGTTAAAGCAGGAGGTCGTGGGGGACTTGGGTGGAAGCGAAGGCGAGGAGAAATCTCATCTCATATTTAGGAAGCAACGGAACTTCGCCGGCGGCTTGGAGTCAGTCATTCATTCCAAACGCAGCAGCTGTTCTGAGCATCCGTGGTGCCGGAATACTGTCCGTGTTCCCTGTGGATTTCCTAGTAAAGGAAGGGCGAACTGGGACCTGGAAACGCACGGGCACTTTAAACAGGTGCAAGCCAGGGCTGCAAAATGCCTGCCTGTGAGCAGGGCTGGCTGGGCCTTGGGGGCAGAAGGTCCTGGGAACATCTTTTTTTTTTTTAACCTTTTATTTATTTATTTATTTAATTTTTTGGGTGCCAGGGGTTCTCCTGGCTCCGGAATTCTTGGCTTGGGGCTGGGATGCCGAGGGGGCCTGGGAATTTGGGAAGATGCCAGAAAGGCCGGGTTGACACCCGCCCCATGAGACCCAGCGTGATGAAGGACTATTTACCCGACAGGTGGGAAAGGGGCACTGTGAAAGCCGTCCCGGCTAAGAAGGAGCACAGGCTAGTCCCCCTTGCTGGGCCGCTGCACCTGGCCCCTTGGAAGGCAGCTATGCTCACCACTATACCACCAACGCTGCACCTGGCCCCTTGGGCTTGCTTTGTTCCTCTGGCCAGGCGCCCATGGGTGAGAACTGCCGCTTCTCTGCCCTTCCTCAGGGTGCAAGCTTGGCGTCAAGGAGGAAGCCGTCTGGTCTGTGTCTCTGCGGTGCTATCCCTGCCCCGTTGGTGCCATCTGTCTGGCGCCCCCTGGAGGTGTTGCCAAGACTGAAAATGCTGATAGTCTTTCCGATACTGCCTGGCCCCACCCTGACCAGGGGACACCCCTGCCTCACTCACCCCTGAGGATGCTCTGGGGATGCCCAAAGGTAGTTCTCTCAGAGAGGACTCAGGAAGGAGGCGGCATGGAGCAAGCGTGGAGGCCACAGGCAGAGGACAATGGCTACAGAATGGTCGGTCGTTTCCTGGTGTTGGGATGCGCAGCCAGGAGGAACTGGGGCGGTGCGAGAAAGCGTTACTTCACAGGGACCAGAGCAATGGCACAGAGGGCAGAGGGCTCACCTGGTACAAGGCTGACACAGGTTTAACTGCTGGCACCCCGCGTGGTCCCTCCCAGAGTAGTCCCTGAGCACAGAGCCAGGAGAAAGCCCTGAGCACTGTCGCGCGCCGCCTCCAAAGGAAAAAACACAAAGAAAACGCTGTTCCCCAGCCCGGACAGCTGCGGTCTCCAAGCACTTTCAGGAACTTTCCAGCTTAATTTTTATGCCCATGTGACAAATGTCTGATCATTCACGCTGTCCACGTCACTGCATCACACGGCGCCTGGGATCTGGGGTCCCCCTCCCCCCCACCCCCCAGCCCTGTCTCAAGTTCTGCCAGTCCCCGGGGCTCAGCCAGTAGGGAGGTAAAGCAGCTTTTGTGCACATCTAGTGTCCGAGAAACCAAATGTCCCTCCGTGCTGGGGCCCCTGACCCTGTCTGCCGCTGACCACAGCACACTCGCTCCATAGGCGAGCCTCGGGCAAGAGTCAGTCCAAGAAACCAACTGCAGTTGCTCGAGCCCAGAGGTCTGAGCTGGTTGCCGAGAAGCCCAAGATATCTGGGGGCCCAGGTTGCCCTGGCTGAACCCCAGGTGACAAAGTCTTGTCCTTCAGATCACTTAGGCGGGGGTGGGGTTGTGCACATCTCAGGGAGGGGCGCTGCTGGGGCGGCCACGCGGAGGAGGAGGAACACCCAGCGGACCAGCTACACCCCAAGATCAAACAATCCCCTGGTTGCAGGCAAGCCCACGCAGGCATCCGCAGCCCTAAAATGCCCAGAAAACGGCACTGACTCAGACAGTGAATTCAGCCTTGAGTATCAGACCGGAAAGGACAGAGAAAGAGAAAAGGCCAGAGGGCTCCCTGGGAGGGGAGGGAGCCCCAGAGCTGATTCCAGTGCCCCCTGGGAACCATTCACAGCCCCCCAGTCCCCCAGAGTTCCACACACACACACACACACACACACACACACACACACACACACACACACACACACACACACACACACACACACACACACACAAAAAACACACACACACACACACACACACACACACACACACACACGCCCCAGCTCCGGGGCACTTCCCAGCTAGGCCGGCCCTGGAGTGCCGAGGGTGGAGAAACAGCTGCTCTGACTTCACCAGCTCGGCCTCTTGCCCCGATAAGAGGTCTTCACAGCTGGAAAGCGTTAGCAGGGGACACCCGGTGGGGTGGGTGGGCTGGCCGCGTGCTCCCTGAGTGTAATCACAGCCTCAAGCACGGCGGCCACTCGCCCCCCAGCCTCTGCAGTGGCCCCGGCCGCACCCAACACTCCGCCACTGCCCCGTCCTCCCAGCAGTGTCCGCGGCTAGAAGGCTCTTTGCGAGATTTGGTTGGTGAGAAGCCTCCCCCACGGTCCTCCCGGAGTCTGAGGTGACCAGCCCGCAGCGCCTCGCTGTGCACACAGCCCTGCTGACCACACACCTACACTCTCTGGCCCCCAGCCCTGACTGGCCTGCCAGGAGACCCCCAGGAAGCACATTCCGGCCGGGAGGGCACGGGCGGGGTGTCCTCGCGGGACCTCTGTCTCCGCGCCTGCCGTGGCTCCCAGGCCCAGCACCCCATGTTGTGATGTGTCCAGCCCCAGAGAGGCCCCCACTCAGCCTCAAGACGGGCCCGCCCCACGCCAGGGATGCTCTGGGGCTACTGTCCACCTCTGTCAGAGAGGAGAGACCCTCCCCAAGGCGAGTCTACACCCCTGCCTGGAGGAATCTTGGGGATCAAGCAAGTCATATTCCAAAAATCAGGACACAGTGCTCCCATCCACGGCCAGGACCTCGCCCCCCCAGGGACACGTACTCCCACAGACCCACAGACTCGTGCCCCCACAGATATGCACCTCCACAGACACCCCAAGCAGACCCACAGACACACGCCTTACAGACACACACACACACCCGATAGACATACGCCCCTATAGACCCACAGACACACAACTCTACAGGTACACACACACACCCCCTACACACACCGCCCCTACAGACCCACACACACATGCCCCCTACACACACTCCCCTACAGACCCACACACACACACTCCCTACAGACTCCCACACACACACGCCCCTACAGACTCACGCCCCTACACACCACACACTCCCCTAAGACCCCACACACACACACATGCTCCAACACACCCACACACACACAAGCTCCTACACACCCCCCCACACACATGCTAAGACCCACAGACACACACGCTAAGACCCACAGGCACACGCCCCACCCCAGGCGTCCCGCAGGTGCGTCTCAGAGTGTGCGGCAGCTGGCCAGGACCGGGACTGGCCCCTTTCCACTCTTTCTCGGGTCATTCCAAGCCGGCAGCCTGGAGCTCCAGGTGTCCAAGGTGGCTGTCGGGTCCCTGTGACCCTTCAACGGTCTCAGGAGCCTGGTGGCCTGGGGCTGGGCCTTGGCCCGTCTCAGCTTCCAGCGGGCCCCAGCTCTGGCTCAAGACGGAGAGACTGTGAGACTCGATGGGGTGACCGTGACCCCCGCTGGGTCAGGCTCCCGAGCCACTCTGGGCACGGGTGGGCGGGTGGCTGCCCGTGAGGTCAGGGCCTCCCTGCAGTCCTCGCCCTCAGCCCGTGAGGTGTCATTGGCCCCACTTTGCATTCCAGCTGCTCCCCAGATCAGCTGCGAGGTCACAGCGGGCCAGATCCTCCACCCCGAGTTCCTGGTGAAGTGCCGGCGGGATGCGGGGACCCCAGGTACCCCGTGTATGGCTCCGGCGTCTACGCGTCCTCCTCCAGCGTGCGGGGCTGCCGTCCACAGGTGGGTCCGAGCTGGAGGCAGGGGGCGGGCTGGGGCTCACCTTGCGCCGGGCCACCCTGTCAAGCTCTGCTGCCACCAAGCCGTGCTCGGACCCCCAGCTCTGGGCACGGGCGGGACAGGGGCACAGCAGGCACACGTGCCTGAGCACTCCGGGTACAGCATCGTGGGCCGTCCCGGGGTCTCCGGAAGTCAACTGCAGAGAGACATAAGCTCACTGTGAAAAGGGGGCCCGGAAACACACCCCAGTCCCGTGGGGACAGGAACAGACCTCAGCCCAACCCCAACCCCCAGAGGTGGAAGGGGAGAGAAGCCCCGAAACAACAGGTCACAATCTTGGAAACCATAGAGTGACCCTGGGCTGGGCGGGCTTCTCCAAGACCAGGCGTCTCTGGCGGCCCTGCCTGCCGGCCCCCAGGAAAGAGGGTCACCCTCTTTTTGGCCTTGTGCCCCGTCCTTGGGAAGACCCGGAGATGGTCAGCAATGTCACCCCCCCCGTGGAAGCGGCCAGCATGGCGGTTTCACTCATAAAGAGCAGGCGGTTCCTGGCTAAGGCGCTGGCCTGGCACACGGCTCACCAGCTGCCATCCGCAGCACCGCGCAGGGGCCCCCGGCATCGCCAGGAGTAAGGCTGAGCACTGACACAGGAGAGGTTAGTGGTGTGGTTGGGGGGGGGGGGTGTGAGCCCTGAGCACTGAGCCTAGAGTGAGCCCTGAGCACTGACACAGGAGTGAGCCCTGAGCACTGCCAGGGTGAGTGGGACTGGGGGTCCTGTTCTGGCCCCACTGACAGCCGTGAGAAGGGCGGGACCAGCCCGGTCCTCGGTGTCCAGCCTCTGAGGAAGGTTCAATCACACCAAACAGTGTTTGTCTCTTCTTCCTTCAAAACCCAGAGGCGGTGGGGCGGAGCAACAGCACAGCGGGTAGGGATTTGCCTTGCACGGGCCGACCCGGGTTCAATCCCCGGCATCCCATATGGTCCCCGAAGCCCGCCAGGAGTAATTCCTGAACAAAGAAGCCAGGAGTAGCCCCTGAGCATCGCTGGATGTGACCCAAAAAAAAAACATTAGAAATGCCCATAAAAACAGATGGGTTATCCGAGCAACATGCAGCACATAGGGAGCTTGCCTTGCACACAGCACCCAGGTGACCCCAGGAGTGGTCCCTGAACACAGAGCCAGGGGTAAGCGCCAGGCACCGTTGGCTGTGGCCCCAAAACAATAAAGCAGAACAAAGAAAAGCCAAACTTGGAGGTCTGAGTTGAGGCCACAGCTGGAGTGGTGAGGGGTGACCCCAGTTTTATGCTCAGGGGACCATGCGGAGCGAGGGCTCGAACCCCGGTGACCGGTAAGCAAAGCCCCTGGTGCCGTCTCGCCGCCCCTCCAGACATTTCCCTCTCCACAGTGGCGTGCTCCCCAATTCAGGGGGAAGATTCTCGTTCGGAAACTGTCCAGGGAGGCCGGCTATGAAGGCAGCTACTACAGCGGGGTCAGTCAATGCCCCTGACACGCTGGACAGGACCCTTCACTGTCGCAGGTGAGGTCGTGGACAGGACAGCAGCTGGGGGCACCGAGTGGGTCTGCTCTGGGCACCGAAGTGGGTCTGCTCTTGGGCACCGTGGGGGCCAGAGCCAGCGGCACCTTCCTTCACAGTCAGAGCACTTGTTCTGGTAACTAGGATCTCGCAACAAGGGAGCTTGGATCGGGGCAGAGACGAGGAAAGGTCGTTTCAGACAGCGTAGCCAGGGGTCCCGCACTTACTTACGGGCCTCGAGGTGCACAGAATGGCTGTCACTGGGCTGCCACGAGCTGAGCTGCCTCATCAGGAAAGCCTCTTCCCGGAGATATTGCCAGAGGGTGGGCGGGGTGCAGAGCTCTGAGGGCCGATTCCGGGGCTCTTGTCCTGTCCCTTTTCTTTTTCCCTTGGGGAAGATCTCCCAGGCTGTGTTCTAGGGTGGAAGGTCCCCAGGCTGTGTTCTAGGGTGGAATGTCCCCCAGGCTGTGTTCACTAGAGATTCCTGGCCGGCCGGCAGGTGCTACAGTGGGGAGGGGGATTTGTCTTGCACGTGGCCCACCCTGGTCTTATGCATGAACCCCAGCAGGAGTGAGCCCAGAGCACAAGCCACGAGTCAGCCCTGACAGCCACTGATGCGGCCCCAAAACAGAAGCAAAATAAATCATCTCTTCTCTCTATTGTTGCAGCAGGTAAACCTCGGAGCGGTGAGACTTACCCGTCGGCTCTGGCGCTCTCCCCATCTGCCCATGCAGGCAAGTGCCCTTGTGCGACTCCTGGCTCAGAAACTCCCGGTCCTGTGTTAGCAGAAGCTACAGGATCTGGCCCCTCCTGCGCTGCCGACTCCAGGAAGCCCTCCCAGATGCCAGTGCACGAGCATGAGAGCAGTGGAGTTCGATGGCAGGGGCCAAAGAGGGGGTGGGCGGGTGTTCTCAGGGCATCGCTGTGTCCGTGTGATTTTGTTTTGTTTTGTTCGGGGGCCACACCGGTGATGCTCGGGGCTGCCTCCTGGCTCTGCACCCTGGCAGTGCTCAGGGGACCATGTGGGATGCTGGGGATTGAGCCCAGGTTGGCTGCGTGCAAGGCAAACGCCCTCCCCCCCATGCACTCTGGCTTTGGCCCCTTGTGGACCGTTTCTGGAAGAAGAGTGTGTCCTCGTGGGGAAAACGCCTCCCTCGCTCCATGCGGC
The DNA here is from genome assembly GCA_021461705.1 of Cryptotis parvus. NCBI lineage: Eukaryota > Metazoa > Chordata > Mammalia > Eulipotyphla > Soricidae > Cryptotis > Cryptotis parvus. The sequence goes on along the minus strand of JAJIBD010006895.1, from coordinate 97,691 downwards.
GCCTCTGCTCTGCAGCCAGTCACGGCCAGGAAGGGACCTCAGTGGAGGTTCTGTCGCTCAGGGAGTCGTGTGGCTCCCCACTGACACGGCCTCTGCCAGCGTGCACCTGACCCAGGAAACGGCCTGGCATCAACCTGGGCTGGGGCTGAGCCTCTCCTGGGTGCGGACAGACACACGAAGAACCTGCATTCTTGCCCTTCAGGGAGTTACCAGCCACCAAGCGCTCGCACCCGCCTGACATCCACAATCTAAGCACGTCCCTGGCATGGCCACCAGAAAGAAAGACACTGAATCTTGGGGCCAGGACAATAGTCCAGCGGATAGAGCATTTGCCTTGCATGCAGCCACCCCGGGTTAGATCTAATATGACCCCATGAGCACCGCCAGGAGGAATTCCTAAGCACAGAGCCAGGAGTAGCCCCTGAGTATCGCCAGGTGTGACCCCCAAAATTAAAAAATAAATAAAAAGACACTGTTCCAGAGTCAGGGCGCTGTCTCGTTTGCCAAGGCATCGAAAATCAGATGGGCTGGACATGTAATGCGATTTGGAGATGACCACTGGACTAGAGCCATTACCAACTGGATCCCACGGGATGTCAAAAGATCACGTGGCCGCCCACCTACAAGATGGTCAGACTTCTTCATCAAGACCCTGAGCGAGGGGCCGGAGGCGATAGCCCAGTGGGTAGGGCGTTTGCCTTGCACACGGCCGGCCTGTGCCAGCCCGGGTTCAATCCCGGCATCCCATATGGCCCCCGAGCACCGCCAGGAGTAATTCCTGAGTGCAGAGCCAGGAGTAACCCCTGAGCATTGCCGGGTGTGACCCCCCAAAAAAAAAAAAAAAAAAAAAAGACCCTGAACGAATGGTTTGAGGCTCTTTGTATTCCTGAAGCAAGCAGATGCCATTGGGCTACACTGGCATGTGATAGGGTCAAATGGAAATGTTACTGGCGCCCGCTCGAGCAAATCGACAAATAATGGGATTCAAGTGATCAAGTGATCAAGTGACCTGCCCAGGCACTGTCCGGGACAGGCCGCTGGCATTAGATACAGTCAGTGTCGGGGAGGGCAAGTCCTTCCCACACTGGTCACTCCAGGCCAGCTGGAGAGGTAACACAGGGAGGGCTCTACTCTGCAGCCAACCGGGCTCGATCCTGGCTCCCCACAGTGTCCCTGAGCACCACCAGGAGTGATCCCTGAGTGCAGATCCAGGAGCAAGTACTGACCCAACGTCTCCCCCCACAGAAAGGGAGAGGAGCCATTAAATAACCATGGATGAGGCTCTAAGCCAAGCGCTCCTTGCTTTTTATTCTTTATTTGTTTATTTACTTATTTATTTTGTTGACTCGCCCGAGATAGACCACCGCAAAGCTGTTCCTGTTTGGGATTCAGCTCTGCGGTGTCCAGCACCATCCCCTCCGCCCGGGCACGTTTCCCATCACCAGTGTCCTGTTTCCCGACCACCACCCTCCGCATCCCCCCCAACTTTCTTCCTTAAAGGACAAAACACCTTTAGAAATTGGGGTCAGCAGGACCAGAGAGCCAGAATGAGGCTACGGCACATGCCCTGAAGGCAGCTGTCGCGATCCCCTGAACCTCACGGATCCAGGCCCCACCAGGAGCAGCCCCCCCCACACTGCTACGTGTAGCCCCCCGCCCCAAGAAAGAAACTGGGAGAAGCAAAAGAACTAGGAGGCTTGAGGTACAGTCCCGCCCCCAAGCTCGGGCCCCTCCGGAGCGTGAGAGCCCAGGTCGGGAGAGCCTCAGAGCCCACCAGGCTCCTCCAGGGAGCAGCTACTGCGGACCCTGCCGCTCCGGTCGCGCCATCGTGGCCCCCAGACACCCCCAGACACTGGGGGCTGTGGCCTAGTGGCCCCCCAGCCACAGCCTCCAGCTCCCAGAGCTCAGGAAAACCTGGGATGAAGCAGGGCCATTCCCCAGCATAAGGTGATGTGGGCCCCGCAGGAGAAAGTCCGGATAGTGTCGGGAAGCCCCTCCCTGTTGTCCCTGCCACCAGCCGGGCAGCAGAAGTGATGGCCGTGAGCGACGCTTCCAGGAGGCAAGGCCGGATGCCAGATGCAGCCCTTCGGGGAGAAGGAGGATTTAATGCCCAGAAGGACCCGGCCAGGGTGTGTCTGGGTGCATGAGGCCACGGGCTCCGTCCCTGGTCATTTCCCCAATACTCCACCTCTCAGAAAAAAAGAAAAGTGCAGGGCGGGGGCAAGAGATAATACAGCTGGGGCGGGGGTCCCTTGCCTTGCACGCAGTCCACCCAGGTTCAGTCTTCAGCACTGCACAGGGCCCCAATACGCCCAGCAGTGACCTTGCAGAACCCGGAATAGATCTCAAGTACCATCAAGTGGGGACCACCCATAAGAGGGAAGCACAGTGTGAAGGGGGCAGTTTGAGGGTATGGAAGACTGGGGGGTGGGCACAGGTCCAAGGGTGCAGGAGGGGAAGGCCAGGGTCAGCTGGACACGCCTGGACACTGCAGTCATGACCCGGGCGGCCATGAGCTCTGTTTCCTCCATGCTCGGCTGCGGGGTCCCCGTCTGGAACAGACCCCAACTCTCCGGCCAGCATCGACCCCCAAAGCTGCATGTAACGACCAGCACCCACAGCTGAGTGGAGGCTCCAGATGTGTGTGAATGGCCAGGAGGGTGGGACGCAGGCCAGAGCTGGGGCCTGCCTCCTAGGGCCATAGCCTGACCAAGGCAGCAGAGACAGGCTGGGTCCCATGACGGACGCGGTGGGGGTCCGCCTGCTCTCGTGAAGTGCTTTGTGGTGTTGAACCCCAGGGCCGAGACCTCCAGCTTCTGTGGTGACCACGGAGAGCAGCCGGTGCTTTCCCCAGAGCCACTTTTGTTCTTTGCTCCCGGGGCTTGTAGGCACCGGCCTCACTCCACTTTCCTTTCAGGGGAGACTAGGGAGAAACCCTCAGAAACCAAATCCAGTGCCAACGGCTCCACCAGACACCCTGATGCAGGTTCTGGGGACCCCAGTGGCTGCGACCACCGACAGCCCCGGACCACCAGCGCCCGCAGGACAAAGGAGCCCAGCGCGGGGTGAGTAGGTGCCGGCAGAGACAAGTATGCGCTATTGTGGGGGGGAGAGACTCCCAGGGCCCCCGGGAGGTCTGGAGTGTGCAAGCCCAGTTGTAATCATGAGCAAGCAAAGAGGGAAGCAATGTGAAACGGGGCGTACCATCAACTCCCAGTAACAGCCGATGGCATGCCCTAGGAAGTTCACAGAGGTGGACGCGGGCCTGCCCTGTTGCCAAGCCACCACCTGCCCTCGGCCAGGGAACTGGGTTCCTTGTGAATGCGCCCACGTCCGGTTTAGCTTAACTGACAAACTAGATATTCCAGCAAGACCCCAAAGAGAACCACTGAAAGATCCCTTAGGCAAAGCCCAAGAGCGACTTTTCTTGTCGCCACCTACCCCTTTAACTGATTGTTGGTTGGCAGAACTCTGCAAGTGTCTGGGCCTCGCCTCAACCCCCAGTTCCAGCACCATCCTATTTCCCAAAAAAACACCCCGTGCCCCACTCCTCACACCAGCCCAGACAGTTTAGACTTTGATTCTTTTTCTCCTGGCCTCTGATCGTACAAAGGGACACACATCACAAATTGTGTATTGTGGAGGAGCATTGATGACAATTTAGAAACTTACACTCACATTACGGACAAACCTATTCCAGTCTTTTCTCTTCTGATGCACTTTCACCCACCGTTCCTCCCCCTCTGTTTGGTCATGGCCCTGTCTTCCGTGCCACAGAGCTGTCATGGCCCTGTCTTCCAGTGCCACGGGGCTGTCGTGGCCCTGTCTTCCAGTGCCACGGGGCTGTCGTGGTTCTGTCTTCCAGTGCCACGGGCTGTCGTGGTTCTGTCTTCCAGTGCCACGGGCTGTCGTGGCCCTGTCTTCCAGTGCCACGGGGCTGTCGTGGCCCTGTCTTCCAGTGCCACGGGGCTGTCGTGGCTCTGTCTTCCACTGCCACGGGGCTGTTGTGGCCCTGTCTTCCAGTGCCACGGGACTGTCGTGGTCCTGTCTTCCAGTGTCACGGGGGGCTGTCGTGGGTCCTGTCTTCCAGTGTCACGGGGCTGTCGTGGCCCTGTCTTCCAGTGTCACGGGCTGTCGTGGCTCTGTCTTCCAGTGCCACGGGGCTGTCGTGGCTCTGTCTTCCAGTGCCACGGGACTGTCATGGCTCTGTCTTCCAGTGCCACGGGACTGTCGTGGCTGTCTTCCAGTGCCGGGACTGTCGTGGCTCTGTCTTCCAGTGCCACGGGGCTGTTGTGGCTCTGTCTTCCTGTGCCCTCGGGCTGTCGTGGCTTTGTCTCCAGCATCAAGGGGCTGCCATGGTTGTGTGTGGGTTTTCCAAGTGTCTTTTATGGACTTAGTCTTCATTCCCTGGGCTTTCATTTGACAGTGGACCCAGTTAGTGGAAAAGCTGGTGCCTGTCTGTGACCTCTGAACCTCTCTTGCCATGACGCAATTCCCCAAACTGCCTGACTTGGCATTCCTCTTTGCATTTCCCTTTCCCTGAGAGAAACTTTTCTCCTGAGAAACTGCGCGTGGCTCCTGGATGGGGCGGCAGCTCTCCCTCGCCCTCCGTAATCAGGGAGACCCACCCCTGCGCCCGTCCACGGCTGGCTGGCGAGCTGGTGCCTTGCCTTCCTGCCTAGTTCCCGCAGTCGGTGTCTCAGGCGGCATTTCGTTGCCTGATGGCTGCCTGCTCCCCAGAAGCGGCCCCCTGGGAGAGAACAATTGAGAGAATAATGGGCCGCGAGTAAAGACACTTTGGGAAATAAAGGGGCTATTATTCCCGGGATTTTCCACAGGAGTTCTGAGTCACTTCACCTCTCCTTTTCCATTTCACTGCCTGCTCCTCAGGCGAGTTCAGACCCCAGGAAACAGCTTAGCCTTGCTTCTACCCTGCTGGGCTGGAATGTGGGAAGTGGGGTGAGCCGGGCCACGCTCCGACAGGCCAGTGCAGCCTGAGATCTACAAGAGAGGCCGCGCTCAGGGCCACGCCCGGCACACCCCGGACCCTTCGCTGTTGGAACTCCCTAGAGAGCTATTAGAACTCTCTGGATCTAGTGACCCAGGATCCTGGCTTTTCACACACTGGTTTTCTTTGGATATTTTGATTGCATTTCCTATTTTTTGAATTTTGCATTTTACTGTTTAGTATTTGAACCACATCCAGTGGTGCTGGGCTTGGGGCAGAGATTACAAAGTCAGCCACAAGCTCAGCAAGTCCCCACCCCTGAACCCCCCCCAAAGTCAGCCACAAGCACAGAAAGTCCCCACCCCTGAACCCCCCTGATGCAGGTGAGGCAGAAAGCGGCGGCAGGTCTCTGTTCGATCGCAAATCCCAGGTTCTTCAATATTTTCAAGAATGAAAATATCGAATAATAAAGATGCTCAGACTCAGAAAGTAGAAAAGTTTATTGGAAAATAGAGAAAGGAAAGGAACTCCCCTTGCGGGAGGAACTTAGTATAGGACTAAGTTAAAGTAAGTGATTGTATAGGCTCTTTTAAAGGCCTCCTGCATTGTTATCAATCAAGTATTACAGAGGAATGCCAGAAATCTTTGGGTGGTCTGGCTGGTTTGGGTCTCTCTGGCTGTCTACCTCAGGTATTGTTTATTATCTTAGTCTTGTGACTCCTGGTTCCAAAGAGAATTGTATGATTCTGGGAAAGTCGGGAATGTTAGAGATAGGGCCTGAGGATGAGGCAGGGTAGGTTAATGGGAGAACTGGAGCTGCTGACAAGGAGAAACTGTGGGCTTCTCTCAGGTTGGCAAGGGAAACTGAGGCTTCCTCCTTCACCCCCAAAGTCAGCCACAAGCACAGCAAGTCCCACCACCCCCTGAACCCCACATTTTTTCTTTTTTACTGGAGGACACACCCACCAGTACTCCAGGCTTACTCCTGGTTCTGTGCTCAGGAGTGAATCACTCCACTCCTGGCAAGTTTGGGGGACCCCTCATCATGCTGGAAATGTCGTGCTAGTGTACAGCGCTAGTCCCTGCCTTCTGTGCTCTCTCTGGCCGTCAGCTCCCAGCAGCCCTGCACTGTCTCTCCAGCCCAGTGTGGCCGGGCTCTGCCTTCCAGGTGTTCTTGAGGCCTCCCCCTCTGACGACACAACTGAGCACAGCCAAACTTCCTTCATCTTCTTTCCCAAAAGGGGCTTCTTGTCCCAGAAGATGGACTAAGAAAATTAGCAGCTCTTGACACGCAGAAATTTGTTTTCAGCAAAAGCATGGCCAGGGGCCAAAGAGATCGTACAGCGTTGCCAGGGCCAGAGTTAGAGCTTGGGAGCCCCCGGCACTGGGAACCGTCTACTCAGGCACAAGGACTGTGCCTCCAGCACCACGATCTGGTTTTCAGCATCCAGGGGCTGAAGCCTTTGGCTGACCCGGTCTGTCCCCACCAAGGTTCAGTTTTCAGGAAAACGCAAAGTGTGCGTTTTTTGCCAGGAGGTGGCAATAGAGTAATAAAAACTGAAGCAGCTGAAGGCTAAGCCCGTACACCAGCGATGTTGACGGGCAGTCGTCAGGCCCACCCTCTCTCCCTCCTCAGGACAGCGAGCTGCTCACAAAGAGGGGTGTTCCTGAGCCCACACAGCCAGTGAAGGGCTGAGCTGAAAAACTCAGCTTTCCTCATTAAAGGTGCCGGGGCACAGAGGGACCTTCCAAACAGCTGACAGCTCCATCCTGTGGAGAAAAACCTCATTTCCTGCATGCAGCAAGCGGATGGCTTTTAAGTCATGAAAGAGATCATTATGCCCTGAACGTTCAGCTTCCTGCACTGGGGGAGCCGGGAGAGGGAGGAGGAGAGGGAGATGGGCGCTTTGATGTCATTGATGATTCCCCATACGCTTGCATGGTCCCTCTGGCCATTCCCCTACAGTCAGGACTCCTGGATGGATGAGAATTCCCCCTTCAGTGTTATCAGAACCAGGTGCGGTGAAAGACACTGAACATTTGCTGCCTCAAGAGTACCAGGTGCCACATTGCTTAAGACAGTGGAGACTCACTTAAAACAGAGCCCCGAGAAATGACAGGTTTGCCAGCTTCCTAATCACCAGGATGCCATATTTGTTCGGTGGGTTCCACAGAAGAGAATGCAAACAGCTGGGAGGCACAATGCACCAGAATGATATTAGGCGCTTTGGGGGGTTCTTATTACGGATGGGTGGGTGGTGGACAGATGGATAGATGGATGGATGGATGGATGGATGGATGGATGGATGGATGGATGGATGGACGGATGGACGGACGGACAGACGGACGGACAGATCGGAGGGCAGACGGACGGATGGATGGATGATGGATGGATGGATGGACGGATGGATGGATGGACGAATGGACGGATGGACGGGCGGGTAGATGGACGGACAGATGGATGAATGGATGGGTGGATGGGTGGGTGGGTGGGTGGGTGGATGGACAGATGGATGGATGTACGGATGGATGGACGGATGGATCGATGAATAGATGAGTAGGTGGATAAGTAGATAGAGCAAGTGGGTGGGTGGAGAGATATGGATAAATGAATAAAGATTTCAGATAAATATAAATTTCCCTGTGTCTCAATAGTGCAAGAAGGGGTGTGCCATCTGGGTGGCCATGAATGCTTGTGTCTGGGGGTACCAGGCACCACTCCACCCTCTCGGCTGGGGTGTGTAGAACGTATGGGCGCAGGGGGCTTGGGTTTTCCATCTCCCTCGAATCTCAGGATTCCTATTATTCCATGATTCCTCGGTGAACAGACTCTGCTCATTCATCTGAGTAACAATGCGCTTCATTTTCATTTTGGAAATCAGGGGACGTGGCTGCCTGGAAGCCCGGCTCGGTCCTTTCAGACGCAGGTAATTCTACAGCCCCTGCTACACGAGTGACAGACCACGCAGCCAGCGAGTCTTGATAACCGGGGACAGACACCGCTTCCCTGTAGCAATCTGAGAGCTGCCCCTGGACAGGCGTGGTGGCCCTGTGCAGGGGACGTGAATCTCCCTAGGGAGGCCTGGGCAAAGGAACAGCATTGCATCAGGCAGGGCAGACCAGCCCCGGCTCCAAACAGGGCTCAACCCTCCTTCCTAGCCTCTGGCAGCAAACACTCCCCCTCTTCCTGCCGGGAAGGCCCAGCAGGTCCTTTCACATGGAGGTTAGTGACCTCTGGCTACATTTTCTTTGGGAAGCCATGACAAAGGCAGCCGCCAGCCTTTCGTGTTAGTGGGAAGGCAGCCCCTCCAGGGAGAGGCTGGTGGGCTGGGTGTGGGGCGGGTCAGGCCATTGACTGACATCCCTTCCTGGCCCAGCCTCCTGCTGAGAAGCACCCTGACACCCACAGGGCCTGCTTTGTGTGATGAGAGGGAGTGGTGAGCCAGCTGCCCTTTAGGTAGATGAAATCATGTGTTTTTGCAAACTGGAAAAAACTGAGAAAGTTCACTAGAGTCCCGGGTACTCCAGGCCACGTCTGAGCCGCACAGGGAGGCCCTTCCGGGCTGCGTTTGTTCCTGAGAGTGGTGACTCTGCCACACACAACTCTGCCCGGCCCTCAGGGGACAAGCTCCTGGCCTTATTCCACCCTGGGGTTCCCAAGAGGAGCCAGACACGTGTCCGAGAACAGCCCACAACATTCCAGAAGGATCCTTTATCGTGGGAAGGGCCTCACGCTTCTGCTTGGGAGAGTGAGGTGCAGAGACACCGCCGGCGGGAGGGCAGCTGGGGAGTGAACATGAGCATCTGCCTTCGCCCTCTGCCCGCGCCCGGCAGTGAGCATCCAGGGCTGACCACGATCTGTGTGGACGGATTCTGACCCCTGCAGTGGGCTGGGTGGGTGAGCAGGAGAGCAGGGCAGGGCCCCCAGGCCGGCCACCCGGGCTAGGGCCAGATGCTTCCTGTTCTAAGTCACTAAACGTTGCATTGTTCTGTCCAGGACTTGTGCCAGAAGGACCAAGCACGCAGCCCTCGGAGCCAGCACCCCAGGGGGACCCCCGTAAGTTACAGGACAGCCCTAGGGGCCCTGCGCTCCCCTGCCCCTCCACGCCTCCCCTCTCCACAGACTGTCTCTCCCTCCCTTAGCTATGGTGGGAGGAAGCCTTTGGAAGGGTTCAACCGTGTGTGTGTGATGAGCCCCAACCTCCAGGCATCACCATGGCAACAGGCCTCAGGGGTGCAGAACGGGGGAGAAGAGGGCAGACCTTGGCCAGTGGACCCAGAGGGCAGGCGTGGGAGGTGTGAGCCAGGGCTGGGGTCCCCAGGGGGAGGGTGAGGACCCCAGGGGGCCGCCCGTTTGCTCATCAGAGCTCCCGTAAGAAGCTGCTCAGACTGACACCCCAGAAAAGGGGCCAGTTTCCAAGACTGAGACAAGGAAAGGTGGGACCGGAAGCAGCAGAGGACTGACCCGGAAGAACATCTAGGGCAGGAACCGGAAGGAGCGCGGAGGGGCGGAGCTCAGGAGTGCGGAGCTGTGGGCGGGACAAAGCAGCCTGATTGGCTCCTGCGCATCCTGCGCCCTGTCCGGGGTTTCAGGGTTCAGGGGAGCCTCTGGCGCACCCCAGCCTAGGGCGTCTCTGGTGGAAGCAGCGGGGCACCTGCCTGCTCCGGGAGCTCGGTTCCGGGGACCCCGAGGCCCCCTCCCAGGTGCACCGTGAACCTGCCCCGCGGAGGGCGCGGGTCCCTGTGGCTTGGGCCTACCTCGCTCTCCAGCTCCGCCCTCGGACCCTGAGCCACCGCTGAGGCCTGGTGCTAAGCCAGTTCCAGCCCGGTGTTGACGCTGTGGTCGGGCAAAGGGGGCGCAGAGGCGGGCGGAGCCCACCTGGCACAGGGCCCCCAAGATTCCGCCTTTGTCTACAAGACCCAGGCGGGCGCCGACTGGTCTCCCCTAGTTGCTTCGTTTGGGGGCCACCGGCAGTGCTCAGGGATCACTTCTGGGGCCATCCGTGGTACGGGGATGGAACCTGAGTGGTGGCCGGGTGCCCTCCCCTGACCCCGCTCAGGGGTCACTCCCGCAGCCTTAGTCGCTGGTAAGGAAGATCTGCCCTTTTGGGCCTTGCTGATTTGCTGGAGCGGGCACCAGTAACATCTCCATATGACCTGCCTCATGCAAGTAGAGCCCAAGGGCACTTACTTGCTCCAGGAACACGGAGAGCCTCAAACCATTCTGTCAGGTCTTGGGAATGAGGTCTATAATTGTTACTGGGTTTTGGCATATCAAATACAACACGGGTAGCTTTCCAGGCTCTGCCGTGTAGGTGGGATACTCTTGTAGTCCCCTCTATCTATCTAGATATATATCTGTATCACTATCACTATCCTCCCGTTGATCATCTATTTGCTAGAGCGGGCACCAGTAATATCTCCATATGTCCTGTCTCATGCTAGTAGAGCCCAAGGGCATCTATTCGCTCCAGGAACATAAAGAACCTCAAACCATTATATTAGGTCATGGGAATGAACTAATATAATTGTTACTGGTATTTGGCATATCAAAGAAAACAGGGCAGCTTGCCAGGCTTGCCATGCAGGTGGCATACCCTTGTATATATATAGATATAGATATAGATATAAATATAGATATGCATATAGATATAGATATAGATATAGATATAGATATAGATATAGATATGGATATGGATATGGATATGGATATAGATATAGATAGTTAGCTTCGAACTATACAGTTATAGTTTAAACCATATATATATATATATATATATATATATATATATATATATATATATATATATATATACACACTCATTCTCAAAGAATGGAGACGTTACTGGTGCCCATTCGAGCATATTGATGAACAATGGGAAGACAAGTGACAAGTGATATATATATTTGCTTTTTTTGGGCCACACCCGACGATGCTCAGGGGTCCCTCCTGGCTCTGCACTCAGGAATTACTCCCTGGTGGTGTTCGGGGACCATATGGGATGCCTGGGATCGAACCCGAGTTGGTCGTGTGCAAGGCAAACGTCCTCCCGGCTGGACTATCCGCTCCAGCCCCTAACAGTACTTTTCAAAGGCATGTTGAACCAATTGCTGACCTGTGGAGGAAATGCTCCCTGCAAACAGGCCCAGGGTCACCTGGTGAAATGGTGCTCAGGCGCCATAGGTGAGGGCGGAGCCTGGAAGTCGCGTTTCCAGCCAATCACCAGTGCCAGCCCAAAGAACACCACTGCCACCTGCTGGCCACACTCCGAAATGCATCCCTGGTCCTTTAAACACCCCTGGATTTTTTTTCTCCGGTGTTTTTCAATATTCGTCTTCCTGATGAGCTGACCAGGGAGTGTTGGAGGCTGCCAAGGTTCAGAAGACCAGTTGAACAGAATGAGTGTCTAGGCACGGAGTGACCACCCTGACCGGAAGGGGAAAACTTGCTGATTCATTAATGTAATGGTCTGAGACATAAACCAGCTATTTTTACCTGCAAAGGACTCAACAGCCTTTGCCGGGAAGAAGTCCCTGGTGTCAGCTTTTTCTCCCCGTTTCACCCTCTCCTGGAGGGTAATTCAGCATGCTATAGAGAACGTGCTTTCTCCGTAGCCTACCTATTCCCGGCATCGCAGACGGCTTTCTCCTGCTTAAAACTCTGCCATGCCTGTTTCCTGAGTTCATTAAAAAGGAGGGGAAAAAATATCCCTTCCTGCCTGTGCAACTTCTGGGGAAGAAAATGACTCCACAAAACGGAAACAACGCAGCTCACCTTGCAGAGAAGAGAAAGGCTTTCAACATACATAAGGTCCCAGGAAGGGTTCGGGGTTCAGGGGAGCGCTCTGTCGTCAGGAAGGGTTTGGGGTTCGGGGAGCTCTGTCGTCAGGGGGTGAGGCCGGCCCGCAGCGCCCTCCAGTCCCGTCCTTCCCCGGGCCTGTGGGCTCTCCTGCCTTTACCCAGGTGCCCAGCGTCCACACGTCATTCTGTGGGGTGTGGGTGCGGCTTGGGCCACACCCCTGCAGCTCTGGGCCTGTTCCTAGCTCCACACTCAGGGACCACTCCTGGTGGTGCTTGGGAGATTATATGCAATGCCGGGGACCAAAACTAGGTTGGCTGATGGTGCCCGAGCCCCGCTCTGTCTCCGTCAATGCCAATGGCGCCCAGACATATTCTACACTCAGAGAGAGGGTCTGAGACACCCCTGGGTGATCTCAGGGAGCTGCCCTGAGCTGGGACACCATTCCAGAGGCTTCCCCAGCCCTGGCTGGGTCTGCCCCTGCATCTGAGGGTCCCATACAGCTGTGCCTGTGGTGCCAGCCCAGGGGCCCAGGAGCGGGCACCGGTGAAGCCTGGTACTCGGTGCCATGGAGGATGGGCCTCGCCTCTGGCTGCGTTTTGCTTTTATTTTCCCTGGAGCCCTGGGGGACTCTGCAAAAGCAGAATAAAGCGAGGAGCAGAGTCTGCCTAGGGCAGCAGCCAATTGCAGGAACCCTTTCTGCTCCCCAGGCTGCAAAGTGGACCTGGCGTTTGTCGTTGACGGAGTTCGAGCCTTGGCAAACGCCGCTTCGCATCCAGAAACAGTTCCTGGCCGAGATGGCCGGAACGCTGGCCCTGGGCCCGCAGGGCCCCTCATGGGCGTCGTCCAGTATGGGTGAGTGCGGTTCCCGGTGAGCTGCACAGAGCAGGCCGGCCTTGGAGCACTCAGCCGTGGGGAGGGCACTGGCCAGTCCGGTGTGAGTCCTCGCTCTGAGCTGTCCACGCCAACTCCGGGTCTGAATCTGAGGCTCGCGGAGAAGTAGACAGTTCCCAAGGGCTTGTCAGGAAACGGCATTAGAACACGGCGGGAGAGAAACTCTGGACCGGGCGGAGGGAGGCTGTGTGCGGGCCTTGGTCGGTGCCTGGGAAGCTGAGGGGCTTCGCTCTCGGCCCTCCACTGTGGGGTGGTGCCTGTGCAAGGGAGGAAGCGGGGCCTCAGCGGCAGCCTCTGGCCCAGCGCGCGGCCTCCCGGCATCTCACTGAGGCGCTGCTTGCTGTGTTCTAGGCTCTTGGCTCCTTTGGTCCAGTTGGGACTGTGGCTGTGTGGGTTTACCTCTGGGCCCTTGGCTGTGCCCTGATCCTGCGTCTCCTCTGACAGCCACTTTCGGCTGTTGATTCTGACCCGCTCTGTTGAAGTCGGGTGCACAGTCGCGTTCGGGGCTCGCGTCCCCCCTCATGACTGTCTCGGTTATTCAGGGTCTGTTATTCCAAAACGCATTTTCTGCTCCTGTGCAGAACTGCTATTGTTCGTTCGGGGCCACCCTGGTCTCTTGCTCCTGGCTGGGCACTCAGGGATGACCCTTGCCAAGCCTCAGGGGACCCATGGAGAACCAGGAAGCAAACCTGGGTGGGCTCTGGGGTGGGGGGCTGTGTCCTGTCAGAGCTCAAAGGTGTGAGGTGTTGGCACAGCTGTGCCTTGGTGCAGTCAGAGCTCAAAGCTCTGAACGTCGCGCGACACTTGTCACAGCGCCCACACGTGGGCCAGCCGCACCCGAGCAGAGCCCACACCCTGCACCCGCAACCCCTAACTCGCCTCTGCACACCAGGCACACCCCACCCCGCCCGCCTCCGCCACACTGCGCTGGCCAAGCCCTGCACCCCGTGCCCCCACCTGCCCTCCCTACACCCTCCCGGCTCCACAGGTCGCTGCCCAGGGAGGCTGCGGAGCACCCCCGCCCGCTCTGTTGCAGGGACTCCCCCCCCATGCAGTTCAGCCTCAAGGCTCACACCAACTCCGCCGACGTGCGGGCGGCTGTGGAGAAGATGACGCCCCGGGGAGGCCTCTCCAATGCAGGTGAGCGGGACGGGCGCTGTGGCAGGGCGCCCCGCACAGGACAGAAACGGAACCGGGACGCCTCCCCTCTGCCTCCCCTGACTGCATCTCACGCAGGGATTCCGGGCCAGGCTCCCCAACGGGCCCAGGTCCGGGGTGTCACACAGCATTCTGCAAGAAATCCCACTGGCCAGTCCCTTGTCCGAGCTCCTGTCCATCCCTGTGACAGGGACACCTGGACAGCACGTGCTTGGGCCCCAGCTGTCTCCCCTGGGATGCCTCAGTGGTGGTTGTTTTGTTTGTTTGGGGGAGGGATCAGGTTTCACCCCAGGTCCAAGATCTGGCCCTCAAGATCTGGGGGCAAACCCAGTCGTCCACTGTCAGGGCACCCAGGAGTGACCAGGCATGAGGGAACAGGCTTCTGCTAAGCCAGACTAGCCACTGGGCTGCGGGGTCTGACCTGGAGTCCCCATGAGGCTGACACCTCTGCCCAGCACCCGCCTGCAAGGTCCAAACCAGGAGCCCAGCACTGATTCACACGGGGGGCAGAACTGGGCTCTGGGGTCAGCAGAGGCAACCCCCCCCACCTCGGGATAGGCCTCTCTAGAAAAGCACATTCTGCCCACCAAACACCCAGCCTTCTACCGCGGCCACGCAGGGTACGCAAACACTGGCCGGGTGCTAGCCAGACCCGGCTCGGGATACCCAAAGTGCAGACAGAGAGCCGGTTTAGCCTGTTTTTGAGTTTATACTCAAATAAGCGAAATCCCAAGAATACCTCCTGGAATAGAACTTCAGAAGCTCAGGGGTTTCCTTGCGGGGATCAGTGTGTCTTGGTACAAACACACCTATCAGAGCTCGGTCTTCGGGAGCGATAGCCCAGCGGGTAGGGGCGTTTGCCTTGCACGCGGCTGGCCTGTGCCGGCATGGGTTCGATCCCCAGCATCCCAAATGGTCCCCCAAGCACCGCCAGGAGTAATTCCTGAGTGCAGAGCCAGGAGTAACCCCTGAGCATCGCTGGGTGGGACCCAAAAAAGAAAAAAAAAACACCACTGCAGTGACTGTCGGCAGCTGGGACCGGGTCCCCAAATGGGCTGGGGCGGGGCGTCCTCGCCAAAGGCTGTTATCCTGGCGGCTGAGCGTGCTGCTCCAAGGGGCGGGAAGAGAGGGAAGGGCAGGAAAACAAGGCTAAGGTGAGGGCGCCCCAGCACCGCGCTTCCCCTGCAGGCGGAGTCCGATGCTCTCTGCAGAGCCTGCGTGGCCGCTGCCGCCTCCTCCCGGGCCGCAGCTGCCCCAGCACCGCTGTCCCTTTGCTGCAGGCCGGGCCATCTCCTTCGTGACCAGGAGCTTCTTTTCCAAAGCCAACGGGAACGGAGCGGCGCCCCCAACGTGGCCGTGGTGCTGGTGGACGGCTGGCCCTCGGACCGCGTGGAGGGCCGGCGCGGCAGGCCCGGGAGGCCGGGATCAACATCTTCTTCCTCACCGTGGAGGCGCGCTGGAGGGCGGCGCGAGCTGATGCTGGAGCCCGACTTTGCCCACAAGGTAGGTCGCAGGGACCCCAGGCCCGCCCCTCTCGGCCACCTGCCTGGCCCGGGGCCTGTCCGGTTCCTGCTCATCCCCACAGACACACGGGGGTCGGGGCAAGCGGGACAGGACCCCGGGCTCAACCTCCACGCCGTCCGCTCCGCGAACAGTTCGGGAACACACGCTACCCTCACCCCACACCAGCACTGACGCCCATTTTCCTAACCCAATTAAGAAGTACTTTCTGGAATTTTTCTTTTTTATCCTTTT
The DNA here is from genome assembly GCA_021461705.1 of Cryptotis parvus. Lineage (NCBI taxonomy): Eukaryota > Metazoa > Chordata > Mammalia > Eulipotyphla > Soricidae > Cryptotis > Cryptotis parvus. Next base: position 82,137 of record JAJIBD010006895.1, on the reverse strand, counting down.
TTTTTAGTGGTGGTGGGAGGGGGTGTTGAGCCACACCAGCATTGCTGAGGACTTGGGGATCGAACCCTGGGCCACCGGGTTCGAGGCAAGCACCTGCCCCCACCCGCTGTACTATGGCTGCGCCCCAACACCCCCCCACCTGTGGAGCTCACTGGCGCACACACGTGGACAGGTGCAGGCTCTAGTGCTCGCAAGGCGCTGGTCGGGCCCGGGTGGCCAAGGCCAAAGGGTCTCTGGCCTCGGTCTCCTCGGGGCTAGACAGAGGAAAGGGGGTAGGGAGTCAGGAAGGGGGTGGGGAGTCAGGAAGGGGGTGGGGAGTCAGGAAGGGGAGCAAGAGGCTCAGAGAGAGAATCGCGGCCCGGCCGGGACAGGCCCCGCGTCCTTTCCTCTGTCCCGCGACTTCTCCCACCCAGAGCCTTCTCCCAGTCCCACTCCACCCTCTGTGCGGCCACTCCCCCCTGCCCGGGGGGCAAAAATAAGAGCGGGCCTGGCCTGGGGGGTCTTTCGGGGTGACATTCCAGAAAAGCGGGTCCCTGCGCGGCTGTGGGGCGCGCTGAGGGCGCAGTGGGCGGCCCCGTGGCCGGGGCTGGAGAGGCCGGCGCGCGGGGCCAGAGCCCAGGGGCCTCGACAGAGCGACCCCCTGAGCCGCGAGTGCCCGGCTCTTGCAGGCCGCGTGCAGGTCCAACAGCTTCTACGCTGCCGGTGGCCAGCTGGGGCGCTGGCCAAGAGCCGCGCAGCCACTGGCCCAGCGGCGTGCGCCGTGGAGCGCCTGCAGTGCAGCCGCACGCTGCCTCAACTTCGGCCGGCGTGGGCTTCGTGCTGGACGGCTCCAGCAGCGTGGGCTCGGGCAACTTCCGCCGCGCTGCTGCGCCGCCGCCAACCTCAGCCAGGAGTTCCGCATCTCGGACACGGACACGCGCGTGGGCGCCGTCCAGTACACCTACGAGCAGCGCCTGGAGTTCGGCCGCAGCGCACCGCACCAAGGCGGCCGTGCTGCGCGCCCTGGGCGCCGTGGGCTACTGGAGCGGCGGCACCAGCACGGGCGCGGCCATCCGCTTCGCGCTGCAGCAGCTCTTCCTCGACTCCAAGCCCGGCAAGCGGAAGCTCATGATCCTGGTCACCGACGGCCGCTCCTACGACGACGTCCGCGCGCGCCCCCGCTGGCCGCGCACCGCAAAGGTGAGCGCCCGGCCAGGCAGGGGCGGGGGCTGCGGGGTGTCCCCGCTCCGTGATGTCCGCGCGTAGGAAAGCGGCGAGGCCCTGAGAGCGACCCGGCGGGGAGACCGAGGCCTCGTGGTGGACCTCCCGCCCCTGCACCAGGGCGTGGCTGGCTGTTCCGGGAATTTCGCACCCGGCTTGCAGTCCGTGGGGCACCCAAGGGTAGTGCGGCTTTCAGGAAACTGCGACACAGCCGAGGTCCGTTTCCGCCGCTGGAAAGTGGGGAACCCGGGCACCCCCTGGTGATGTTTGCGATTAGCCACTGGCTGAAACGTGGAGGGGTGCAAAGACATTTCCCACTATTTAATAGAGACCGATTTCCGGCGTCAAGAGATAGTAATGGGGGTGAAGGTGCTTCCTGCATGGGCCAAACCCAAGTTTGGTCCCCAGCAGGGCTCGTGGTTCAAGCACTGCCAGGAGTCACCCTGAGCACTGAGTCGGGAGTCAATGCGAGCGCAGGGTGGGGGGTCAGAACTCAGCTCTGAGTCAGCCTGAGCACTGAGTCGGGAGTCAATGCGAGCACGGGGGGGGTCAGACCTCAGCTGTGAGTCAGGAATCAGCCTGAGCACTGAGTGGGGAGTCAGCCCTGAGCACTGAGTCAGGAATCAACCTGAGCACAGGGTGGGGGTCAGACCTCACCTCTAAGCCCAGAGTCAGCCTGAGCACTGAGTCAGAGTTAGCCTGAGCACTGAGTCAGGAGTCAGTCCTGAGCACTGAGCCCAGAGTCAGCCTGAGCACTGAGTCAGAAGTCAGCCTGAGCACTGAGTCGGGTGTCAGCCTGAGCACTGAGTCGGGAGTCAGCCCTGAGCACTGAGTCGGGAGTCAGCCCTGAGCACTGAGTCGGGAGTCAGCCTGAGCACTGAGTCAGGAGTCAGCCTGAGCACTGAGCCCAGAGTCAGCCTGAGCACTGAGCCCAGAGTCAGCCTGAGCACTGAGCCCAGAGTCAGCCTGAGCACTGAGCCCGAGTCAGCCCCTCCCCTGCCCCTCCCCACAGGGGTGATCGTCTACGCCGTGGGCGTGGCCTGGGCTGTCCGGGAGGAGCTGGAGGTCATCGCCTCGCGCCCCACCGAGGACCACGTGTTCTTCGTGGAGGAGTTCGACCACCTGCACACCTGCGTGCCCCGGATCCTCCGGAACATCTGCGCAGAGTTCAACGCCCGGCCGCGGGACTAGCGGGCCTGCTGGGGCGTCGCCCTCGCTGCGACCCCAACTGGACCGCGGTGGGACGGCCTTGGGCCTTGGGCGGGGCTGGGGCACGTGGCCAAGCTGGCTGGCCGGGCCAGCGGGGCAGTAACGCCGCCCTGCCCCAACTGCTCCCTCTTGGATCCTGTACCCGAAGCGTGCGCGTGGCGCTGCTGAATTAAATGTAAATGTCCAGCCTTGTCGTGGGCAACGTCCCGGGCGGGGGCCGGGACACCCTCTGCCCTGCTGGCCTCTGTGCCCGCCCGGTGTCCCACGCCTGTCCCTGGCCCCTGCCCGCCCGTGTCCCTCCGTCCATCCCTGGCCCCGGCACTCCTGCCTCGGGGTCCCATCTGCAGAGGAGTTGGCGGTGCTGTTCTTGCGCTCCTGAGGCTGAGCCCACCTTGCCGGCCCCTCGTGACCGGGTCAGCGTCCTCCAGACCAGAGACGCGGACTGGAGCAGACTGGAGAGGACGCTGGGAGCCAGTTTCCAGGTTCCCAACAGGGAGGGTGCAAGCAGGTGGGGAGTCAGCTGCAGGGAAGAGTCGGCCAGGGGGGGGGGGAGCGGGGGGGGGAGGGGGGGAGGGGCGGGGGGCCAGGTGGAAGGGGTGGGTCAGTCTTTAGCGGGAGGGTCGGAGGCGGGGGGAGGGAGAAAGGGCGGGGCCAGGTGGAGGGGTGGAGTCGTCGCTGGGGAGTCAGGCGGCAAGGGGGGAGGAGGAAGGGCGGGGCCAGGTGGAAGGGGTGGAGTCAGCCATAGGGGAGGAGTCGGGAAGTAGAGGGGCGGGGTCAGCCTGCCGAGGGAGGAGTCAGCTCCAGAAAGCAGCCCGCCAGTGGTAGAGGGGAGGAGGCAGAGGGCTGAGTCGGACGCAGTGGGGAGGAGTCCCCCAGCTGGGAGACGCCAGCCAACGGTGGCCTCGGAGGGCAGGTGTGTAGGCTGGCCCACTGGAGACAGGTGCCGCCCCACGTGGGGGGCGTGGGCCCGGGAGGGCTGGGTCCCGGTGGGAGCACTCCCAAGGGCTGGGAGTAGCCGCGGCTCAGGGCCCCACGCGCCCGTGAGTGCTGAATCTCAACATGGAATCAGGTGCTGGAAACACGCCCACATTCTGTCCCCAGGTTCAGAGGGAGGAAAGTCGGGTCCCCATCCTTCTCCCACTCCCACCCCTGCTCCCAGCTCTCAGCTCTGGGCCTGACTCGGACCCTCGCCCACCCTCTGCCAAGACTGCTGCTGTGGGGCGAGCACAGTGCACCCGAGTCCTCTGGGCGGAGAGCTCGGGGTCGAGGGGACCATGGGCAACTGGGCTCCCCGTGGAGCCCGCTGTTAAGACCCGCTCCTTAGGTGGGTGCCAGGGCCCCACGGCCCCGTGCCGAGGGGAAACGGGCTCGCACACGGCTTGCTGCAGCGAAGCGGCTGCCCTCACAAAATGAGTGGAGTCACAATGTGGGGTCACTCAGCGTGGGGGTCACTCGGTGTTGGGGGTCACTCTCTGGGGTGGTCACTTAGTGTGTGGGAGTCACTCAGCGTGGGAGTCACTCAGCATGGGGGGTCTCTCTCTGGGGTGGTCACTTAGTGTGTGGGGAGTCACTCAGCGGGGAGTCACTCAGCATGGGTGTCACTCAGCGTGGGGGTCACTCTCTGGGGTGGTCACTCACAATGTGGGAGTCACTCAGTGTGGAGGTCACTCACAATATAGACATCACTTACAGTGTGGGGAGTCACTCTGGGTCACTCACAGTGTAGGGAGTCACTCAGCGTGGGGGTCACTCAGTGTGGGGAGTCACTCAGCAGGGGGGTCACTCGTGCGGGGGTCACTCAGTGTGGGGGGTCCCTGTAGGGTGGTCACTACAGTGTGGGAGTCACTCGGTGTTGGGGGTCACACGTGGGTTCTCTCTGGGGTGGTCACTAGTGTGGGAGTCACTCAGCGTGGGAGTCACTCAGCGGGGGTCACTCGGTGTTGGGGTCACTCAGTGTGGGGGGTCACTCTCTGGGGTGGTCACTTAGTGTGGGAGTCACTCAGCGTGGGGAGTCACTCAGCGTGGGGGTCACTCGGTGTTGGGGGTCACTCAGTGTGGGGGTCACTCTCTGGGGGTGGTCACTTAGTGTGTGGGAGTCACTCAGCGTGGGGGGTCACTCCGGTGTTGGGGGTCACTCAGTGTGGGGGTCACTCTGGGGTGGTCACTCACAAGTGGGAGTCACTCTGTGGGAGGGTCACTCACAGTGTAGACATCACTTACAGTGTGGGGAGTCACCTGGGTCACCACAGTGTGGGGAGTCACTCAGTGTTAGGGGTCACTCAGTGTGGGGGGGTCACTGTGGGGGGTCACAGTGTCTGAGGTCACTCACAGTGTGGGAAGTCACAGCATAGGGGGCCAGGGGTGGGGGGGTCCCTCACAGTGTGGGGAGTGCACAGTAATAACGGAAGCCGGCGGTGCAGTGGGCAGGGTGCTGGCCTTGCACGGGCCGACCCAAGCTCAACCCCCCAGGATCCCACAGGGTCACCCGAGCCCACAGGAGTGATCCCTGAGCACAGAGCAAAGGCACACCCTGAACACGGCTGCTGTGGGCAAAACCAGAATCCTAGTCGCTGTGGGGAGGCGAGCGGCCCGGGACAGGAGACATTTCCCAGGGAGGAAGCGGGGCCTGGTATGTGCAAGACCCAAACCCAACCAGCACCTGCCTCCGCCCCACCACCCCGGGACGCCCTGGTGGCCTCAGCGCCCAGCTCTGCCCAGCTCCACATCCACGCATCACGTCGAGTCTGTCCACTCAGCTCTGCACATCGCTGCTGACTCGGGCAGCTGTCCTGCCAGGCAGGCAGGGCAGGGGCTTTCCTCCACTGTCCACACCCCACCTCTGCCAGCCGGCCACCCTCTTCTTAAGCTCCTACTCAGGGTCAGCGCAGTGCACAGGCCACCCCTGCCGAGGAGCCTTCCGTGCCTTAGAGGGAGACTACAGATTCTGCCCAGCTGTCCTGCGTCTCAGCCACCTGGCCCGCTCGCCTCGGGGCCGTGCAAGACACAGGGCCACACAGGGACCCAGGCTCAGAGAACTGAGACAGTCAGCAGAGCAGGTCAACGCACAGCACAGCGGCACGGGCCGGTGGGAGGAAGGTGTGTGCAGAAGGGCGGAGAGGTCGGGACGCCTGTGCTGCTGCGGAGCCGCCCGGACATCGTGGCTGCCTGGAGCACTCCGGGACCCGCGGAGTCGCCCGCATATCGTGGCTGCCTGGAGCACTCCTGGGCCCTTCCTCCCTTCCACACTTCCTTCTTTCCTCCCACCCTTCATCCCTTCTTTCCTCTTCCATCATCCTCTCTCCCTCCTTTCATTCCTCCCTCTCTCCCTTCCTCTTTATCGCTCCGTCTCATTCACTTCCTGTAAGTCTCACCCTCTGTGTGTGTGTGTGTGTGTGAGAGAGAGAGAGAGAGAGAGAGAGAGAGAGAGAGAGAGAGAGAGAGAGAGAGATCTTCTGGGAGCCACAGAGAGTTAGAGGTTACGGTACTGGATGAGGTCCCTTGTTTTGTATACTTTTGTTTGGGGGTAATACCTGGCAGTGATCGGCGTGTGCTCTGGCCACAGGGTCCTGGGGACCCTGTAGTGCCAGAGACGGGGCCAGAGACTGCCGCATGCACTGTGTGTAGCCTGCCGCTTACGCCCCCGTGCCTGGGCTAACTGCTGATGCTGCTATTCTGCTTTCTCTCATTTCATTCCTGGTTGGGCTGATCTTTTAATCTTCTCACTCCCCCAAAAAAAAATTGTTTTCATCTTGTTGGGTTTTTTTCTTCTTTTTGGGTCCCTTCCAGCAATGCTCAGGGGTTACTCCTGGCTCTGCACTCAGGAATTACTCCTGGCGGTGGTGCCGGGATCGAACCCAGGTTAGCTGCGTGCAAGGCAAATGCCCTCCCCGCTGTGCTATTGCTCTGGCTCCTCGTTTTGGGTTTTGAAGTTTGCAAACTTTCCTTGTGTAGCTTTATTGTTTCCTTTGTTCTGCTTACTCTGACCTACAATTTTCCATGCTTGTGTGCGGTGACGGTGGCAGTGGCGGGTTCTGGAATCCCCACACGTCTCACTGCGCTGTATTCACACACATGTTGGTGTATTTGTTTTTTATGGTTTTTAGCCCACACTCAGCGGTGCTCATGGTTCACTCCTGGCTCTGTGCTCAGGACCACTCCTGGTGGGCTCAGGAAACCCTATGGGTGTTGGGATCGAGCTGCGGCTGGCCGCCTTCAAGGGCAGCTCCCTACACCTGTGTTAAGGTGCCAGACTCCGAACTTCTCTTTTAATATCAGAGCTATCGAGTCCCCTTTAAGTTACGTTTATTTGCACCCTACATATTTGACATATTGTGTTTTCCTTTATTTCAAAAAACTTGTTTGTGTACCTTTTTTGAAGAATTTCTAAAGGGCATATTTAAGTCCACACAGCTCAGAGCAAGAATGAAAGTCACTGGGACCAGAGACAGTATAGGAGTAAGGCGCTTGCTCTGCACGTGGCTGAGCTGGAGCACAGAGCCAGGAGTCTGCCCTGAGTACAGAGCCAGGAGTCCGCCCTGAGCACAGAGCCAGAAATGAGCACAGAGCCAGGAGTCTGCCCTGAGCCCAGAGCCAGGAGTCTGCCCTGAGCCCAGAGCCAGGAGTCTGCCCTGAGCCCAGAGCCAGGAGTCCGCCCTGAGCACAGAGCCAGGAGTCCACCCTGAGCACAGAGCCAGGAGTCTACCCTGAGCCCAGAGCCAGGAGTCAGCCCTGAGCGCAGAGCCAGGAGTCAGTCCTGAGCACAGAGCCAGGAGTGAGCCCTGAGCACAGAGCCAGGAGTCAGCCCTGAGCACAGAGCCAGGAGTCAGCCCTGAGCACAGAGCCAGGAGTCAGCCCTGAGCACAGAGCCGGGAGTCCGCCCTGAGCACAGAGCCAGGAGTCAGCCCTGAGCGCAGAGCCAGGAGTCAGCCCTGAGCACAGAGTCGGAGTCCACCTGAAACACAGAGCCGGGAGTCCGCCCTGAGCACAGAGCCAGGAGTCAGCCCTGAGCGCAGAGCCAGGAGTCAGCCCTGAGCACAGAGTCAGGAGTCCACCTGAAACACAGAGCTGGGAGTCCGCTCTGAGCACAGAGCCTGGAGTCCGCACTGATCACCTGAGTCCCCAAACCCAAGACAAAACCAAAGAAATGAGTTAGTGGATTAGATCCCTTTGCGCGACACAGTGACCTTCCGCTGTCACGTGTCAATGGGGCAGGGGCCGCCATGAGTCTCCCCCCCCTCTCTCCCGAGCCTTGCTGGCGCCAGGGGTCACGTGTGTGACCTCTTCTGCTGTTGGGGCCCCCTGGTGCTGCTCAGGGGTCACTCCTGACTGCGCAGGGATGACGCCTCAGGGCCATATGGGATGGCCGAGATGAACCGGGGCATCCTCGTGCGGGGAAACGTGTCGTCACATAGCTGCCAGGATGGGGTCATGCACGTCATGTCCCTGCTCGCGACCTCTCGGCTCCGCTCTGATGGGGTCATGCACTGACGTCACTGCTCTCGTGAGCTCTCGGCTCGTCCCTGATGGGGTCATGCACGGGTCACTGCTCCGCCGCCCTGATGGGGTTGCACGGTCTGTTCCGGCTCCGCCCTGATGGGGTCATTCACGGGTCACTGCTCTCGGCTCCGCCCTGATGGGGTCATGCACGTGACGTCCCTGCTCTCGCGAGCTCTTGGCTCCGCCCTGATGGGGTCCTGCGCGAGGCGTCCCTGCTCTCGCGAGATCTCGCTCTGGCTGCTCCCTTCCTTCCGCCCGCGTTGCGAGGACTCGCTGCTGTTTGGGCCGTTCGTGTTTCCCGCCTCGCGGCTCCCGTGGGTGAGTCTCGTGGGTGAGTGCCGCAGCTTTTCCGGAAGCTCCTTCCGCCGGGATGTGCGCGCAGGCCGCGAGTCCGGCGCAGGAGCGTCGCCTGAGGGCCGAGGAGCGCGCCGTCCTGACGCACCGCTTCATGCCGGGCCGGCCGGCAGGACCGGAGCGTCCACGTAGCCCCTGCGTGGCTCCGTGTGGCCGAGCGTCCCTCCTGGCCGGGGCCAGCGACCCTAGGGCGGTTTTAGCGAGTGGGAAACTGCCCGGTGCGCGTCAGAAGCGTCAGAGCCGCCCGTTGCCCGCGTCGCCGCCTCAGGTGTTGGGCTTTGCTCGGGCCCTTCGGTTCTCGGCGTGGGTGCGGCATTTCCCTGACTCGCTCCTCGCTTGCTGTCACCGTGCCCGTGAAGGCTGCGTGGACCCTTCCTCATTTAGGCTCCAGAACATGGTCTCAGGTGAATGTCTTGGCACCGAAGCAAACCTGAGCTCGGCTGTGGCCGATGGTTGTTACCGAAAATCAGGCCGAGGAAACTGGACAAGTCATCCCGGCCTTCTGGGACCTGTTTTCTGCTGGTTATTACCGGAAAATTCTTTTTTCGATTTTGGACCATACTCGGCAGCACTCGCGTTACTCCTCGTTCTGAACTCGGGAATTGCTCCTGGTGGTGCTCAGGGATCGTATGGGATGCAGGGTGGACTCTCCTTTTCTCTCCCTCGCCCTCATTCACTCTAGCCCGACACTAGATCACTTACATTTATTGTGATTCTGGGCTTAAATCCATCATCTGGGGAGACAGTTTCATATGGGTCAGGTCTCAACCTTGGACTTTTTCTTGAGTTTTTTGAATCCAGTATTTGAGGGTTATGGTGCTTTGTCTACTTTAGTATTATTGTATAATTATTCTTTTGCTTTTCGGGTCACACCTGGCAGTGCTCAGGGCTTTCTCCTGGCTCTGAGCTCAGGAATTACTCCTGATAGTGCTTGGGGGACCACCTGGGATGCCAGGATGGAACCTGGATTGGCCGCATGCAAGGCAAATTCCCTTCCTGCTGTGCTATCACTCAAGCTCCCTCCTTTATTAGTTTTTAGCTGTATTTCTTTTTATTTCTTTTTTTTAATTTTTTATTATACCACCGTGAAACATACAATTACAAAGGTGTTCATAATTGGTTCTTGGTAATACAGTATACCAGCACCCATCCCTCCACCAGTGCCCCATTTCCACCACCAATGTACCCCACCCCCTCCCGCCCACCCCCATGCTGCCTTAATAGCAGGTACCTCGGTTTCCTCTCTTTCTCTCTCTGTCTGTCTCTGCATCTCTCTCCCTCTTATTTTACACATTGTGGCTAGCCCTGCAGATATTTAGAGTTTATCACTAAAGTCTCTTTGTGTATATTCAATGGTGAGTTTTAATCTGCCATTACCATTTCCCACATTTAGTAAAACACTGGTATCTATTTATGTCGTATTAATGAATGCAGTCATTCTATATCTGTCCTTTTCCTTCTGACTAATTTCACTCAGCATGATAGTCTCCATGTCCATCCATTTGCAGGTAAATTTCATAATTTCATCTTTTCTGACAGCCGCATAGTATTGTATTTCTTTTTTAGGTGATTAGGTTCCCAGGATACATCATTTACTTCTCATGTAAGTACTACAGCTGTATACCTGTATCCTGTTTTCCCTCTCCCAACCTCCTATTATTTTTCACACATTTACTTTTATGTTCATTTCATAACTCTTATCGTTTTTGTTTTGGAAGGCTCACATCTGGCAGTGTTCAGGGCTTATTCCTGCCTCTGCTCTCAGATATCACTCCTGGTGGTGCTCAGGGGATCATCTGGGCTGTTGGGGGATTAAACCCAGGTCAGCCGCAATGTGTAAGACAAAGTGCCCTCCCCACTGTACTATCACTCCAGCTCCAGTGATTTTTGCTTTAAGCTTTCAGGTATCTTGAGATAATTTTTGTGCATTACAGTGATTCTTTGTTTCTTCTGGCATTGGGATATCGTCACCTGGAAATGTCATGTTGTACCATCATGGGCATTAACCGTGCTTCCATGTGAATTTCTCTCCTATGTATGTTTTTCAGGGACGGTCTCCCAAGTGGTGCTCAGAGGAGCTCTGTGGTGTTCAGCAGTTCTCAGCCACCAGGGTGCCCTAGGCCACCCTGACAGTGCTTGGGGAGCAGGCAGTGCTGTGATCGCAGCTGGGCCCTAACTGCATGCTGTCTCTGTCCCTCCCCATGTGTATGCTCCATCCTGGGCCCAGGGACTGGGAAATTCAATCCTTTCTCGAAGCAGACCCTAAGCAACCATCAGTCCTGAGCCATTTCCACTGGGATCACACAGAATTCCCTTCTGAGGGTGGAGAGGGGACAGCAGGGTGAGCACACAGCTGTCCCAGGTCCCTCCCAACCACCAGAGTGATCCCTGAGCAGAGCCAGGAGGAAGCCCTGGGCACTACCAGACGGGCCCAACTCCTCAACCCCAAACATTCCTCTGTCCTCTGCAGGAGGGGTGCCCTCTTCCGTGAGCGTCCTGAGGCCCAGTGTGCACTAACATCCCACCCTGTGAGCATCTAGGTTCCTGCTCTCCCCAGAGTTTCTCAGAGCTGCTAAAAAGCCTGAGCTCAGAGGGACTTGGCTGACAATTGTTGGGGAGCCTGCTTGGTTCCCCAGAGCCACCCAGCAGTGTGCCTTCTCCCAGTCAGTGCCTGGACTCTGCAACCCATTGCTGCCTCGGCACCAATGCCGGCCGGTGGGCGCCCGCAGAGCTCACAGATCCTCTCTCGGGCGGAGATGGGATCGCTGCTGCCTCCCTCTCAAGAGATGTGATGGCAGCTCGAGTGGCCTGTGGGATTCTTGAACAGGCTCTAAGCTCTGTCTTCAGTAGGTGCGTTATTTGATCTTTAATGTCTTGTCAGGGTGGGGGGAGGGTTGGGCCACACTTGGTGGTGCTCAGGGAACCCTTTGAGATGCTATGGGGGACCCTGTGGGGTCACAGGGTCAGCTCTGCCTCAGCTGCCTGAAGGCAGGGTGCCTCCCTGCTGCACGATCTTTCCAGCTCTAGTCCATAGTGGTTTTTTTTTTTTTCTTTTTTGGGTCACACCCGGCGATGCTCAGGGGTTACTCCTGGCTCTGCACTTAGGAATTCCTCCTGGCAGGGCTCGGGGACCATATGGGATGCCGGGACCAAACCTGGGTTGGCCACGTGCAAGCCAAATGCCCTCCCCACTGTGCTATCATTCCAGCCCCTAGTCCAGATTGTTGACGAGCAAAGGAAGCTCACTTTGGGGGTGGGGGTGGCACAGAGAGTGATGCTGCTTGGGCCCTGTGGGTACTCGAAGGGTCAGGAACAGTCGGGCTGCGCCAGCCTGTGCTTGAGAACCCATGGGCTGGGAACTGATCAGGGAACAGGGTCGGCCACCATGCAAGACAGGTGCCTTAGTCCTGGGACTGAAGCTCACTTTTTTTTTTTCTTTTTTGGGTCACCCAGCGATGCTCAGGGTTACTCCTGGCTTTGAGCTCAGGAATCACTCCCTGGCATTGCGTGGGGACCATATGGGTACTGGGGATCAAACCCAGGTCAGCTGCATGCAAGGCAAACGCCCTACCCGCTGGACTATCGCTCCAGCCCCTGAAGCTCACTTTTTATCAGGTCGTAAATCTTAAACAGTAGGCCCAGATTTTCTCTGGAAGATGGTGGGCAGCACCTGGTGATGCTTAGGGCTTACTCCTGACCCTGCATTCGGGATCTCCTGGCAGTGCTCAGGGACCATATGCGATGCTCAGGATCGAAGCTGGGCCTGCCATGTGCAACACATGTGCCCTCCCTGCTGTGCTATCGCTCCAGCCCCAAGAGCTTGGCCTCTGAGGGGTGGCATGCCAGAAAACATTGAAGCCCAAACCCAGCATTTCTTGTGACCCATATGAGCCCAGGGGATATCCCATGGGCCTGCAGATGAAACCATACCAGTGGCGAGGGAATGGTGTGAGACTGCGGGGCAACTTGTAGGACGGAAGAGCCCCAGGATGGAGAGATCAGAAAGGGGATCCAGGGGTGGGAATGGTTAAATACTGATCTAAACAGCAGGCATCTGAAATTCAGTCTCACTTGCCATCGTTCCACGCCGGTGAGCAGGGAGGCAAGTTCCGGCCAGTGAGCCCCGTGCTGCAGGGCCTGTCTCCCTTACCCGTCTCTTGGACTTGAAGCACAGGCCTGGCACTGCCAGCACCGTCAGGAAAGCAACCAAGAGATTGGAACTCGGTTCTCTAGTATGGCAGAAAAGGAGGGAAATGGACCTTGATAGACCTAAGGCTGACGGCTGCCTGGCACTGCGCTTCTTCTAGTAACAGGCCTGTTTCATTTCCTCAGACTTCTGAAGGAGACACGGAGGCAGGGGGTGCTGGTCATAGTGAGAGAGGGGTGGCCCAGCAGAACCCCCGCTGACACCTTGGAGTTCACAACGCTTTCCATACCTACTTTACATGTCTCTGGCCAGCAGAGTTTTCTCATGGATGGAAACTGTCCAGCGACCCAGCACTTCACAAACTCTCCCAGGGACATGCAAGAAGAGGCGTTGGGGCCAGAACAGGAAGGACTGGGATTCTGACTTTCCGAGTTGAACACACGGAGCAACTATCCCAGGAGAGGACCGAGAGCTTAGGTGGGAATCTGTGCAGGAGCTGAAGAACATTCTCGGTGTGTGCCAAGCCTCCCTCCGACATGCTGTGGAAGGTCGTGACAACACAGGGTGGGCTGTCTAGTTTGAAGACGGCAGTGCCCGATTCTGCATGGAACCTCTAGGGCCAGCCAGTGAAGACCTACTCGCCATAATGATCAAAGGATAAGAAACGAGAGTATCTTTAATAAAAATACATTGAGGTAAGACGTAAAAAAAAGTCAAATGTTAGTAAACATAGTTATGATCTGAGCACACAGAAAATTTACTGAGTTCTTAGGAAGTGATCTTGTGTAAAATATCCCCCACAACAGTCTGTAAATTTAAGCACTTTAATCCCTCATTGGATAAAACATTCCCAAATTTCCAGTGCCCAAAAGGCAGTGAAAGAAAAAAAAAAAACAAAAACGGCAGTGTGGCGTGAGAAAAAGTTGTATCTGGCCATTTGCTGAAGCCTCTGCAGACAAGATTCCAGAGCCCTGGGTGGAAATTAATAGTGTCCTTCGTAAGGAGCAGGTGTGAGAAATAGAAGCATGAAATCAATCTTACATAAACATGAAAAAAGGAAGAGTATCTTTCTATACGTATCGATGGAAATCTCGATGGTCTAGTCTTTTGGGAGGACCACCTGTGAATGTGAATGAGAAGACTCCGAAAGCTACACAGGCTCTCCACACAGTCGCCTCAGGAAATGTCTCCCCATGGGAGCGAACCATGTGCATCACGGTCTAACAGCAGGCGAACTGGCCCAGAATAACTTAGTGGTGAAGCAAATCCCCGGCTCTGCCAGAGCGGAGCAGCATTCCGTGGTGGAGACTGTGCTGGGCTAAAGAGGGGCTGAGGAGCAGTGCAGGGGGAAGGTACCTGCATGACAGGGGCCATTCAGTCCTGGAGACCACATGTGCTGTGCCGGGAGGAAGCCCAGAGCACTGCTGGGAGCAGTTCAGAGACAGATTCGTCAGTTGCATGAGAACAGAGGAGTGCACTCAGATCTCGTTACTCGGAGCATGCCACCCAGCCAGGGAAGAGTGTGGCCCGTATGCGTGTCGTGCTTACAACATACATGAAACCAGAAAAGCCGCCAAGTCATGAGTAAGATGAACTTCTGGAATTTTCCCTTGGGTCCTCTGCTGTCACGAGTGACAGGCCCAGGATGCTGGTTACCATATTTGGGCACATTCGTGAAGACCCCGAAGTGTCCCATTTGGGCACATCATGGAGATCCCAAGTCTCATGACATTTGGGTACATTTGTGGAAACCCGCCTCTTGACTCACTGTTCATGCGGACCCTGAAGTTGCTTTCCACAGGCCTCAGCCTGGTTGAAATGAAAGACGGTTCTTGGTCTGGGATTTCTCACTCAGAGACGCTGGGTTTCTGGCTGGATGGTTCCAGAATACAAGGCAAAGGACAGACTGCTGTTTTGGAGAGTGGACACCGGGTACTAGTGAGAGCTGGTGGTGGACCCAGGCACCCCTCTTAGCCCCTCAACTGGCCCTTCCATGTGCGCCACCGCTGCGTGGGGCCGGGGTACTTGCCAGACATCAGGGCTCCTCGACGGGGCTTGGTACAGCCAACACAGCAGGTGGGTCTGCTGCAGGCTGCAACGCTCAGGAGGTAGGCGTTAGGGCTCTGCAGTGAAACCAAGTATGTCTCTCCTGTGTCGGCAACATTAGATCTGGTTTGGTTTTGAAAATGTGAAAAACAAAGTGTCTTCGAAAAACTCCCAGCAAATATGAATCGTCACAGCTCTCCAGAGAGCGCAGAGTACCGAACACAAGTAAATGGAAATAACAGGAACAAACACTTTGGGGTCCCATCACAACTTAGGGAGGCCCTGACTGGGGCTGGTCAGTGACCTGCTCTGAAGCTGACCAGAGCCTGGGGGTGCCTGTTAAACAGTGGAAAAACTTCTGAGTCCTCTTGATCATCTGAGCTGAATCATTCGAAAATCAACTCAGTTCTCAAAGGGGTGGGGACATTTCTGACAGTCCCGCAAGCTGAGGGACGAGAGAGCCAAGTCCTTAGACTCTGCAAAGGGCTAAGTTCTTAGCCGCAGCCTGGGAAGCACGGTCGTGGTTTCTGGGTGCCCTGAATGCGAGACTGGAGGCAGCATCTAGTCTGGGAACAGGGACCCCAAGTCCTGGGGAAATAGCTCCAGAGAGAAGAGGCCAAGGAAAGCTCATCGTGCTTCATGGTGAAGCAGCCAAACATGGGGGAAACAACACGTCACATGTACCTGCAGAGTGTGTAGCTCTAATGATGTAGTTAAACAGTTGAAAACTAGAGGCTTTTCCAAAAAAGACAGGAGACCTGGTCTCGAATTTCCTGGCGTTCAAGGTGTCAAATCCTCACCAATGATGAGTCCTCGCGGCAAGCCTCATTCCCTCAGCAACGTGGCCCCCTTTATCCCTACACTAGTGTACCCCCTACCCCAGGAAGAGGTTGTCTTCAAGTACTTTAACCGATTTACTGCAAATCTACTAGGTTCCCAATATTTGACCAATATAATATTGACCAATACTGACAAATATCTGACCAATATTTCAATTCATGAGACACCTATAGCACATCATCTATATGTATACACTTTATTTAAAAACAAATCATACACTTAGAGCCACCAAAAAGGAGATCTTAGTTAGCTTAGCCACACCCTGAATTTACAAAAGGAAGTGTTGCACCACAAAAATGAGCATTTGGATTAATTTACAATTGATATTACCACTAGATTTCAAAATACCTGAAGAGCAAACATTCTGGCCCAGAGCTCACGGGTGGGGGTGCGGGAGAGGCGCAGGTTGGGGTGTGCTAAGGGTTATTAAAAATCTGACTTGACCTTGCCCAGGCCAGCTCGAGTAAGCAGAGGCTGAGAGGACATCAAATCACCAAAGATTACAGTATGACAAAGAAGCGGCTCCTACACACAGCCACTGAAGCCTGTGGTCGGCCCGGTGGAGAATACTCTTTCATTTGGGGGAAAAGTGGGCGGGGGGGTTTCTCACGGGCAACTCCAGCCAATGAGGAAGTGGAGGGTGGCCATGGCAGGTAGACAAGGACGCCTGAGGACTGGAATACCAAGTGTGGTGGCTCTCCTCTCCTCAGCCCGAATGCCATCCTGAGACACTCGGGAGAGCCAGCACACAACCCAGGGAACAGTCGACATTAACAAGGCACTCACTGGTTCACGGCCTGGTCAAGGCCAGGCGGACAGGAGAGTTATTCAAAATGAAAATGAACTTCACAGCCTCCGTCAGGGTTGACAGGAATGTGGTCTCACTTTCACCACGTCTAAACCTGACTGACCAAAACCCAGCGAAATTTGGATCCCCGAGCACCGTTTCAGGAATACTAGGATATGTCTGCGCCTGGGGAATCCCTGTTTGGCTACTGTTTGCTGTTCTTAGGTTCTTGTTGTTTAAGGGATCATGTTAAAAAGAAGAAACTTTCCCAAACGGCTCTCTGATCTGGAGCTCCCACTGGATGATGGGTCAGCAATGCTGAAGCCTTCAGTTCAAGCAACTCCAGCTCAAAACTCTCAAACCCTACCCGAACCTGGCCTTCATTTTTTCAGGTACAGTCTTGTTGGTTTTCTGGACCTCCCTCTAAAACAAACGCCGGGAACTGATGCATTTCATGAAATAATTCTGTCATTTCTGTCAGCTGCTATTTTACATAGCCTGAATCCCAGTGTCCACTTCAGGACCTGAACAGAGTAACTGAAGCCACCTCTGTGTAAACAGATGCTTGCGGCCTGACAGCTCTGACAGAGCTTCCTCAGAATAACGATGGAAATCAGACCAGAGCCCTTTCCTAAAGCAGTAACAGCTTGGCTCCGTGAACTGACTAGAGGCGTATGATCTCTTATCAACGACAAGATACTTCAGGCAAGTCTTTCAAAGGAAAATCAAACTGAAGTTTTCATTTGATTTGTGACATCTTAAATGACGAAGCCTAGGAAGAGCACCAAACATAGATCTTTAACTGTATCTAGCCATCATTTCAGTGGCCATCTAGACCTGTTTTGAGGTTGCGGCAGTGACCAAGAGGTAGATATGAAAGATGCTGTTTGAAGACTCAGGCTACTTTTAGGCTGAAATTTCAATGAGCTCAGATGCGCAATCAAAAGTGATTTTTACACGTTGAGTGTTTAAGAATTTCATGACATGCTCTTGTGTAAGGGAGAAGATTTAAAAAAAGCAAGCCTGTGAAAATCACACTGGCTAAACCAATGTTTGTGATCAGGGAACCAACGATGCCCCCTTCATACTGAACCTGACTATAATCTGATGGGGGTGGGTTCTGCCCCCCCCCACCCGAATGAAATTTCTAGGAATTCACATTCATGATTCTTGGAAAGTTCACATGGTGCTTGCAAGAGCATCAACATTACGTGGAGTCCCCTGAAGTCCTAAAAGCTGAGCAGATAAAATGAAAAGATACAGATGGTCATAAATCAGGGCCTTTGCAGATTGGGGTGCACGCACACATGCACAGGCATACACAAATACAAGCTCACCCCACTCCACCCCTGTACATACACACAAACACACAGACTCAACCCTCACGCTCATGGTAAGGCTGCATTTGTTTTTTAAAGGCACCTCTCATTCTCTAGCTGTTGCCTTCGAATGACAGCAGTTTTGTTGAAAAGCCAAAAGGTTCCATGGAGAAAGTTCAGTACTGAGGATGGGATATTTTTCGATTCACATTTGAATAGCCAGGTTTTCTTACATTCAGATTTTAATAAACTAGAATGACAGTCTTTAAAACAAGCATGCTAGCCTATAATGAATATAGTATATACAGGCATTTAAACATGTAGCTCTGCACTATACTGCAAAAGCAAACCGCACAACCGCCGCCATACTCGCCACTGTCTGTGCCCACTGTCTCTAAAATGAAAATACAAAACAGTAAAATGCACCTATGGTTTATATATATATATGTATATATATATATAGTCTATATATTATATATATCCCTATAATATATATAATATATACTTATAAAATATACATACATTTTAGACATTTTCAAATAAATCTTCATTTCCAAAAGAAATTTCTAGCAATACCGAAGGAATGAAAGTCAGATAAAAAGCTTCTCAAAGTTCCATATCCGTGATGCAGCTCAATGTCCCCCTTTAGTCTTAACTAAAATGATTACAAAAGCTAAATACGTTGCCTAATGATCTGTTTGATGGCAAAAATCGTGAAACCTGTTCAATAGAAAAATACTGAAGGTGATTCTGTCACTTACGTGAAGTATCTGCCTGCGGCTGCCCAGCACACGAGCTCCACAGGGTGGCTAGGTTTGGAAGCAGGGCTTGGGGGGGGAAACAGCTGGCAGCCCGGCCAAGTATTTCAGTGTCTGGCTGCATCTGGAGTTTGTCTCTTGGCTCAGAGGAGGGAGACGCCCATTTCTCCAGAGCTGAAGACGATTCAGGCTACTCTTAGGCGCTGATGATGTAGAGCAGGGGTGGACAGTCAGAGTCAGCTGCACCCGACAGAAGTCTCCACGGCCATGCGACGGCTTCCGCCAGAGCCTACGACAGTCCCAGCCGCTGTGCTCTCCCTGCATGTACTCGGGCCACCTTCCTACCCACTGGTTGGAAACGACCTCCAGGGCGCATCAAGTGCAGGCGAACGGCATGTCTTGGTTTGGAATTTTCAGGAACCCAGGCCAAGCGGACACTGATGGTTGTGGACAGGTCTGGCAAACCAGGAACCACCAGACTCGCTCTGCGGCCATCTGTCTACAACAGACATCCGCAGTAACCAGGGTCCTCCTCCCAAGCTGGCTGAGGTGAGCAATACCCTTCTCTCCTCTGCAGAAGCAAAACAGCCTTCTCCAAGCACAGTGGGGAATGCGTTATCTGCATGTGAATAGAACATCCACTGGGCTTGTGCCCAGTGGGTTCACAGAGGAACATGCGTTACCAGGTGATTCTACAGAGGAACCTGCTGTTAACCAAAGCACAGAAGGAAGGATGGGGAATTGTGTCCAAACACGAAAGCATTGCTGAGAACCACTGGGCTACACTAGCAGGTGTGAGCAGTACAGAAGTCAGCCTGGCCTCTGCAAGACTACTGATGATCACGGACTCTTGCCCCACTGTCAGGACCCTTCTCCCAGGCCCAGACACATCCCATTCCGGGCCATCGTTAATGTAACTGGGTGTCTCGCACAGGCTGCAGGAACTGTGTTATGAGAGTGAAGCACTTAGTAATACAAACTTTAAAAAACGCCCGAGAGCCTATTATCTATGCATTTTGCGGGAAATTGGGCATGGGTAACTCATTTCAAATCCTATGTTGGTTTCTGACATTCTGGACAGACAAGAGCGAAACTTGTGGGCAAAGGTGATTGAGTTGTAGGGATGATAAACAAGTCTAGGGATGGGTCACATGATTCCCAAGAGCAGACCAGAAGGGGGACAGGCCCCTGGGGTTGCAGGGAGGGATGGACCCACAGGCAGTATTGACTCACTGCTCATGCAAACACAGCACATATTCGAGATCACTTGGCGGAAGGAGCAGGGAAAAGAGCGAGAGTGCCTCCACCACTGTCTGTTGGCAGTGAACTCCTCCAACAAGGTCTATGGGATGTACTTCGTGGAAAGAGCGAAAGAGGACTTCCTGGGTACCAAACATTTGCTTTATTAGTCCTTCTGCAAAAATGGTTGCCTGAGGTTACCTATACCCTTTGGATTGTTAAAAAACATAATCATTATGAACTATTTTTTTTGGTTGGTGTCAAAGGATTGCTAAGTGAAGACAGAGGAAAGGGCCGGGATCCCCACAGCACAGTGAGGGCTTGACAAGGAACTTCGGTCTTTTTGACACACTGCAAGGTTAAGATTTCATTGCTAAGAAATAATCAGATGCTATAAATATCACGTGAATAAAGTGAATTTTAAAATTAAAAGAAATTATAAAGCTATGCTCTGTTTGCTCTTAAAAATAAACCGAATCTGAAACCTGAATAAGTTAAACCTTCCATAAAAGCAGACTGAATCCCATCTTCATCACGGCGGGAGCTTCGGACAGCTAAACCCTAGGATGGTACCAAACTCATTTTTCAAAACTGTAATACAATATATAGAAATCTGCTTACAAACTAAATATTTGTTTAGCATTTCTTAATAATATATTTAACATATTATTGCATGTCTTTTCTTTCCCGAATAGGCAATCGTTTGTCAGGGCTTCCTCTGGAGTGAGGAGCTGAGTAAACACCTGGTTCAGCCCTGCGCTCTGTCGGCTGCGGCTGCGGTGCTGGGCACGGCCGTTTCCACACCTCATGTTCTCGGGGTGGGGGGAGCGAGGTCTGAACTCCGTTCTTCGGCCACTCCCAGCTACACCTGTGTCTAGCGACCCCTTCCAGTGTGCCAGGTGCACTCACAGGGAGAAGCTAGTCACCAGACCTAGCTAGTGCCTTAGAGCCACCTCAGAATTCAAGCCTCTGGGGGGGTGGGGAGGGGCAGCGCTTGGAAATTATTTTCAGGCTCACTGATTCCAGCTGAGCTGGCAGCGACCGGAAGCAGCCTTGGTTTGGGGAAACAGTACACAAATTGCAAAACTAGACTTTGAACAAATGTTCCCTGTGCTCCTTCCGCAGAACGAAAGGGCAGGACGTGCCAGTGCCTGCCCTGGCCTCTGTCTCTGTGCAGTTGGTTATTTGTAAAGAACTAGAAGGTGAAGACAACGCACTGTCATACAAAGACTTTGGCCAGTGCGTCGGCCCCGCGCTGGCTATGTAACATTTGGATGGGTGGAAAGCTACATCGTGAATAGATTCTTCAAACTTCTTCCGATGGGCTGTGAACTCTTGGATGCATGTCTTACTTTCTAGGTTCCATAAACGTATCGAACAATCGTGACCTACGGCGAAAGAAAGGAAAGGAAGTCACATTTGCTTGAAATGCTAAGGACTGATAAATAACCCGCAGTGGATGTACTTACTGCCAGACATCAAGTATAGGCCGTTGGGATCTACTGCTAAGCTTGTAACAGCTTCTAGATGGGCGACCATTGAGTGGATCAGTTTGCCTTTGGGAGAGAGTGAGAGAGAGAGAGGCAGCTGTTACTGACCACTGTCCACCAGTGTCTACGGCACCTGCCATGGAGAATGACCTATGCAGGCTTCTCTCCCTCTCCCCTGTCCCAACTGTATCAAACACTTACTCATTGGCTAAAATACGTCTCCCTCTCCTTTCTAACCATGGCAGTGAAGAGAACCAACAGCTCAAACTTCAGATTTAGTTTCTGGCTTTGAGAGCACAATCTGAAAGCCAGTAATCTGGACACACATTCCTTTAAGCCACGAACATTAGCTGACTACAAAGGAGACGTTCTTAGTCACCTCCTTTGCTTTCCAGACAGGAAAATGCTCTGGGTTGCAGGAACACAAAACTAACAAAGACGAGAACAGAGAGAAGAGCTGGCCACAGGTCAGGTAAAAATCAAATGTAGAAAAGGATTGAGGGCCTGAAGCGATATTCCTGTGTGTAGGGCGTTTGCCTTGCACGCGGTTGACCCGGGTTCGATCCCCGGCATCCCATATGGTCCCCTGAGCACCGCCAGGAGTGATTCCCTGAGTGCAGAGCCAGGAGTAACCCCTGAGCATTGCTGGGTGTGACCCAAAAAGCAAAAAAAAAAAAAAAAAAAGGATTAACATTCACTCATTCATCAGTGACAGGCAGCAGAGCCAGCAAAAGTCAAGCTTAGCTGCAGGACCTCAACGCAGCACAAAGAACATGGCTGCAGGCGGAGGCTCTTGAGCAGAACCTTCTGGCGTTCTGCTAGATGGGAAGACGGGACCCAGGAAACACTGAGGAAGCCACATCATTAAGAGGTATCACAGGAACGACCAGCCCCCAGAAAGGGGTGACGATGCCAATCACGTGGCCTGGGGCTCGTTTGCAGTCGCACAGCTATGCAGTAACTGAACAGTTTTAAGCAGAACAATGACGTCTGCTTCCACCGGGGCCCACCTGCGCCATATACTGATTACCTCTGTGGCGTCTGAAGGATGGCTGCCACGTTCCCAGCCGTGGCTCTGGCTCTTCCTGGTTAGGGGCTGAGTACAGAGTCTGTACCCCAGGACAGCCCACCCTGCTTGTCTGCCAGTGCCCCTTTCCGTGCGGGAATCCCTGCAGTACTGGGGACGGCAGCATGCGACTGACGTGAACGGAGGAAAGGACGCTGAACTGGACAGTGCCTCAGCACGGTGCTCAGCCCTTGGCGAGGAAGGCAGGCAGACACCAAGACTAACGCATTTAGAGGACGTTTAGTTTGGTTTCACTGGAGGCCACATTGGTGGTGCTCAGGGCTTACACCAGGCTCTGTGATCAGGAGTCACTTCGGTCAGCTCAGGGACCATCCAGGGTGCCAGGGATTGAACCTGGGTCGGCTGTGCCCAAGACCAGTGCCTTGCCCGCTGTGCCATCTCTCCAAGCCTTTAAACCAATTCTTACCTGTGTTATTGTCGTAGAATTTGATGTGCTTGTCTTCATGGGCAGTGATGGTGATGGGGAGGCGTTGGGTGGCTGATAACTCGATTTATTTGGCAGGAAGTGTTGGCTGCTGAGAAGAAAGCGCGAGAAGACACCAATTACAGCAATGGCATCCTCACACCTGAAGCACCCCGCAGCGGAGACTAAAGGCACAGACACTTCTTGTTTTGTGGGGTTTTCTTCACTACTATTGAAACTGCTATTAACCCAGTTTCATCTGCTTGTACATAAATAATGCCCGACTTGACCTATCACTCTTGGTCAAAGCCACACTCTCTTGGACCTTTTGGTATCTGGAGATGCGCACAGCAAAAAGCGCTTCCTGGCCTCTCACTCCTTTCTTGCTCATTGGCACAGAAGTGGGTGACATTCCAGTTTGCCATGTTTGGAGTGTTGAAAGAGACAATACCAGCCCAGGGTCACTCCTGCACTATTGAACTGTCTTCCAGAACACTGCAGCCAAACCCCAAGGCATGAAGGCTACAGACTGTTCAGTGTGAACAAACCAAATGAAACCACAGTGGGAAAACTGAGTGGTAACAAAGTCAGCACCTATCCCGAGGCAACCTCTATGGCCCCAGGAGATGACTCAACTCAGAAAACAGTGGGGCCTGAGTCATAGTACAGCGGGCATTTGCCTTGCATACAGCCAACCTGGGCGCCGCCCCATCACCATCAGGAGTGATCTTTGAGTGCAGAGTCAGGAGTAACCCCTAAGCAAGTCAGGTGTGGCCCCAAAACTAAAACAAATACAAGTTGCTCCTAAAGGTCTTTAATTAAAATAAAATCAATAATGGAAGAACTTGAGTATATTTTTGGAGGGGCTACGAGTGTGTGTGTGCGCGCACGCCGCTGGTGGGGAGGATGAGCGGGGATCGGCCCTGCCCAGTGCTCAGGGGTACTCCTGGCTCTGCACGCAGGATTTACTCCTGGTGGTGCTCAGGAAACCACAGACCATAGGGGATGCCGGGGATCAAACCCGGGTCAGCTGTGTGCAGGAAAGCTCCTTTGCTCACTGTTCGACTCTCCAGCCCAATTTTTATTACGATCAAAAGATACTATTTTCTTCAAATAGAACTGAAATCACATTATTAGGTATAAAAGTAAACTTGCTTCATCGTTGGGATACCTCAAATAAAGTTTCAAATAGGAAAGCTAAAAATATGCAACTGAAACCAAACTCTTAAAATCTGCAATAGAAAAAAGAAGTCCTTTTGGTCATGGTCTCCCAGGCTCTCACACACATGAGGCCAGTCTCTCCCGCTGAGCCCTGCCCCATCTTGTCCTGTAACCTGCTGGCACTGGGGCCCGCGAGCGCTGCTCCCCCTGGACTATGTACTTGTGTCGAGTTCGGACTCCTGACTCTGGGGCCCGGCACTCTGCTCCCCTCTGCCTACGCTGGCCCTCCCTCTCGTACTTGTGTCGAGGTCGGACTCCAGGATGAGGAGACGCTGCTGTGTCTCCATGTTAAAGATGCTGGTGTAGCCTTTGCTGAATGACGCAACCATGTGGCTCGGGTCACTGCTCACTAGGTCCACGGAGGCGGGGATTCCTAACTCTGCAGGAGATAGAGCAGATGCAGAGACAGCCGCAGT
Organism: Cryptotis parvus; assembly: GCA_021461705.1. Taxonomy (NCBI): domain Eukaryota; kingdom Metazoa; phylum Chordata; class Mammalia; order Eulipotyphla; family Soricidae; genus Cryptotis; species Cryptotis parvus. The sequence continues at coordinate 58,125 of JAJIBD010006895.1, read as the reverse complement.
CAGGGCCAGCAGACGGGTGCTCAAGACAGCCAGCACTGAGACGGAGTTCGGCTCAGCCCTGTGCCACAGAAGTGCCCCCAGTCTCCCAGGCCTGTTTATTATCCTTACCTTATTCCACACAGCCCAGACTTCCCGCCGCCAACAGGCAAGGGACAGCCGTTATCCCGCAAAGACACGAACAAAAAATCTGACAGCTCCACCACTATCCAGAGTGCATGGGATTCGCATGTTGTTTACTTTAGTTGACTCATATGATTCTAGTTTAGGTTACTACAGTGTCAGCATGCCCCATGTCCGTGCACACACTCGCCGCCGCTGTGCCCCTCACCCTCCAGAGTCCCCTGTGCATTCGAATGCTTCCTTTCTCCTACCTGCTTCTTAATAAGGTTTATCTTTTGGGGAGTGGGGAGAGTTGGGTGGGGTTGTATCAGCTGGCTACGCTCAGGGCTGATTCCTGGCTCTGTGCTCACAAATCACTCCTAGCAGTGCTCAGGGGGTCATAGGGGATGCTGGGGATAGAACCCAGGAGAGCTGCATGCAAAGCAAGTGCCTACCTACTGTGCTATGGTTCCAGCCCCTTAAAAAAGTTTAGTCATCTAGGGGCCGGAGCGATAGCCCAGCGGGTAGGGCATTTGCCTTGCATGCGGCAGGCCCATGCCGCCCGGGTTCGATCCCCGGCATTCCATATGGTTCCCTGAGCACCGCCAGGGGTAATTCCTGAGTGAAGAGCCAGGAGAAACCCCTGAGCATTGCCAGGTGTGACCCAAAAAGCAAAAATAATAATTAATAAAAAGTTTAGTCATCTAAGGCCAAGGGTTTGTCGTCCCATACTGCCTAAGGGATCCCTCACTAAAGAACATCTGTCTCTAACAATGAGGCCCTGTGATCTACATCACAGCTAATGATGGCTTCATGCATGCATGATGCCAAAACCACACCCGTCACCCGGAACCCTCTCTTCACCTGCCACACCCTCTCTGCCCTCACAAACTGAGTTCTGGAGACTGACTCTCTCCTTTAGCCTTTCTTTTAAACACTGTGGTCTACAAAGTTGTTCATTAGACAGGTCAGGGCTTCCGGTGTTCCAACACCGACCCACCAGCCATTAGTCCTTCTTGCTCCCTTCCTGAGCATCTGCAGGTCCCACCGTGGAAGACTCTGCATCATTCCTCTGATGGCATCACTCAGCCTAACTTCTCTAGCTCCATCCTTGTGACAGCGGCTAGATGCTACTGTTCCTCTTAGGCTGTACAGTGTCCACTGCGGACATATGCCACGATTCCGGGTCCCTGGACCTCCAGCCGGAAATCTGAGCTGCTTCCTTCTCTGTGCTGTTGTCCTAAGCACTTCGAGGAGGAAAGAGCAAAAGTGCATGTGGATCTTTGCAAGTTACAGTTCCTGTGTGTCGGGGACAGATGCCAAGAAGAAGCCTGGGCTGTATGGGAGGTCTGTTGGGTGAGAGGCCTAGCTAGCTTGGGGCCTTTGCTGTTGTATCCACTCACAGATTAATCTATTTACATGTTCTTAATCCAGGGTTAATACTAATGAGATCTCTCCTCTGTGTAAGCACTGATGGAGGGTGTGGCAGTTACAGAAGTCACCTTGACTCTGAATGAGTAACTTCTGACTTATTATTATACATCTACTAAGACTTCTATGTTATCTAGATTGGGCACAGCTCCTCTTTATACCCACTGGACCCAGTGTGGGACAGTTAGAATTTACCAGCCACCCTGGCTACCTTGAGACTCATTTAAGATTATAGGAAGGATCATACTAATTTGCCCTCAAGCAAGTGAGTGTGACCCTTTCAGTATACAGAGAACAAGGCACTCAGAATCGCCCTGGTGCAGATAATAAATAAGAAGGACCTTGTAGGTACCATCTAGATTACATGAAGCCCATGAAATTAAAATGTATTGCTTTATACCAGCCCCCTCTCTCTCCAGTGTTTTACATAAGAGATAATTTCGGAAGAAGGGATTAATCCTTTGTTTATACCTATAATAGGGTGTGGCACCACCCTTCTACACTCTTCTACTATCTAGAAACTGTTTAGGATTCTTTGTTGACAGGACCCTCCCTGAAGTTAGGATTCACTTGTATCACTGTCTTCCCATTGTTCATTGATTTGCTTGAGCGGGCACCAGAAACATCTCCATACGTCCTGTCATATGCTAGTGTAGCACAAGGGCCTCTGCCAGCTCCAGGAACATAAAGCGCCTCAAACCATTCCACCAGGTCATGGGAATAAGATCTATAATTGTTAGGATTATAAAAAGTTAGGATTACTTTGGTGTGTATCAGGGGACTGACTTGAGGTACAATCCCCTTTTTTTTTGTAGGCCTTCTCTCGGGTGAGATTCTCTCTTTGGTAGGACTCTCTCTGGTGGGATTCTCTTTGGGGGGAGACTTGGACTCTCATGCATGCTCTAAGTTCTGACCAGAGCTAGAGGTCTTCCATTATATTGGATTGCAATGGTAGAGCTTTTGTACTATTAAAAGCCTTTTTGCAACTGTGCTGGACTCGTGAGTTTTCATCTGTTCCCTGACGGCCACAGAGGTAGAAGAGAACTTCTGTCCTGATACTGTTGGTGACCCCAGTGGCTCCCTGACAGAGGTCTAGTCCTATTTTTTTTATTTTGTTCGTGCACCACACAGGAGGCGCTCAGACTTACTCTGGGTCTGTGCCGAGGGCATCACACCTGGCGGTGCTTGGGGACCATATAGGGCTAGAGTATTGAACCTGGTCAGTGCATGCAAGAGAAGTGCCCTGCCACTCTACTAGCTCTGCCCCCTTTTGCGAAATCTCCATATTGTTTTCCATAGACCTTGAGCCAAAAGACATTGATCGCTTTCCAGAGGGGCTGACCCAGAAGACATTCCAAACACGAACTCTGTGTGCCTCCTTTCTCACCTCCCCAACACTGGCTGCTCCCAGATTTTTGGATGTGTCATTTTCACAGGTGTGAGATATCTCCATGTTGTTTTGGTCTGCAGTCCCTGATCATGAGTGATGATGACAAGAACTTTGTCACATGCCTTCTGGTCATCTGGACGCCTTCCTGGGCACATGTCTGCTCCTCTCCTCTTCCTATGTTTGGAATTCCCACTGTTGAGCTCTGTGTTTTACAGATCTTGATTATTAGCCCTTTATCTGATACATTGTGTGCAAATATTTTCTCCCATTCAGTAGTGTGTTTGTTTAATTATAGCCTGTTTTGTGGTGCAGAAACTATAATTTGATGTAGTCCTTGCTTTTTTGTCTTTGTCTCCTTGTTTCACTGTATCACTGTCTTCCCGTTCATCTTCAATTTGCTCGAGGGCACCCAGTAACATCTCCATATGACCTGTCTCATGCGAGTAGAGCCCAAGGGCACCTGCTTGCTCCAGGAACATAAAGAGCCTCAAATCATTCCATCAGGTCATGGGAATGAGGTCTATAATTGTTACTGGTATCTGGCATATCATACGGCACGGGTAGCTTCCCAGGCTCTGCCGTGCGGGTAGCATACTCTTGTAGTCATCTCTAAATCCAGCATTTATTGATGAACTGCACGGCCGCTTGTGGCGGCGCAATCGGGCTGTGATAGGCTGGTCTGCTGGGTGGAGTTCTGACGAGGAGGAAGTCCGGATGTGAAAAATGGAGGTCCTCATGGAGTGGGGGGTCGTCTGGCTTGTTGTGAGGCTCTGCTGGGGTGGCGGGCCAGGGCTAGAACCTTCCATCCCTCCCAGGCACCTCATGTGGGCTGGGCACAGGGAGAGCCAGTAGCAGCTCTGCCCCATGTCTGTCTCCTTGTTTATCTTGTTGAAAACAATTCTTTTTTTTTTTTGCTTTTTTTTTTGGGGGGTCACACCCTGCAATGCTCAGGGGGTTCTCCTGGCTCTGCACTCAGGAATTACTCCTGGCAGTGCTCAGGGGACCATATGAGATGCCGGGGACCGAACCCGGGCCAGCATGGGCTGGCCACGTGCAAGGCAAGCGCCCTACCTGCTAGGCTATCGCTCTGGGACTGACTTGAGGTACTCTCCCTCTTTTTGGTAGGCCCGGCCCTCTAAGAGTTCTGAGGTCAATTTTCTAGCAAGCTTTGCCTAAATTTTCTTCAATGTAGTTTATGGATTCTGGCCCAATCTCAGGGTCTTTAAACTATTCTGAGTTCACTGTGTTCAGAAAAGTGGTGTGAGGTATGGATCTAATTTTCTTTTCACATGTGGGTATCCAGTTTTCTCAACACCATGTAATAAAATTTTCTTGTTCTACTTCATGTATTTAGCCCCTTTATTATAAATTAACTGTCCAAAAATCTGAAAGTTTAACTCCAGACTCTCATTTCTGTTCCACTGGTTGGCAGGTCTATTTTTATTCCAGTACCATGTAGTTTTATACCATCTACAGAGCAGAGCCTGGCAAGCTACCCATGTTTTATTTGATATGCCAAAAACTAGTAACAATTATGAACCTCAATTCCGTGACCTAAAGAATAGCTTGAGGGTCTTCCTGTCCCTGGAGCAAGCAGATGCCCTTGGGCTACACTTGCTTGCAACAGGAGTATGGAGATGTTACTAGTGCCCGCTCAAGCAAATCGATGAACACAACAGGAAGACATTGATACAGTGATACCATGTAGTTTAGTTTATCACAGCTTTGTAGTATAGTTCAGAATTGGGAATCACAATGCCACCCATCTACTACCCATTCCCTAAGGATTGCTTTGTTTGTTCCGGGAAGTTATGGTTCCATGAACATTCTAATAATGGGGGCCGGGAGTAGCCCAGTGGGTAGGGCATTTGCCTTGCACATGGCCAGCCTGTGCTGGCCCGTTTCGATCCCGGCATCCCCATATGGTTCCCTGAGCACGGCCAGGAGTAATTCCTAAGTGCAGAGCCAGGAATAACCCCTGAGCATTGCGGGTGTGACCCAGAAAGCAAAAAAAAACAAAAATCATTTTAGTAGGTTTTTTTTTTTTTTTGGCTTTTTTGGGTCAAACCGGCGATGCTCAGGGGGTTACTCCTGGCTCTGCACTCAGGAATCACTCCTGGCAGATCTCGGGGACCATATGGGATACTGGGGATCGAACCTGGCTGGCATGGGCCGGCCGGCTGCATGCAAGGCAAATGCCCTACCCGCTGGGCTATCACTCCGGCCCACATTTTAGTAGTTTATTCTACTCTTCTCCCCACCCCGCTCCCCTTAGGACTGCTTTGGTTATTGAGTGAAGTTTATGGTTCTATACAAAAAAAAAAAAAATTTTTTTTTTCGATTTTTGGGTCATACCTGGCAATGCTCAGGGGTTACTCCTGGCTCTTCGCTCAGGAATTACTTCTGGCAGTGCTCAGGGGGGACCATATGGGATGCCGGATTTCAAACCCAGGCCGGATGCGTGCAAGGCAAACACTCTAACCACTTTACTATTGCTCTGGCCCCTCTATACAAATTTTAGTAGAGTTTGTTACACGTTTTAATGAACAACATTTGGAATTTTAATGGGTATGGCATTAAATCTGCATACTTAAGGCAGGGCTAGAACTCTGTTCTAGCCCTGGCCCGCCACCCCAGCAGAGCCTCACAACAAGCCAGACGACCCCCCCACTCCATGAGGACCTCTATTTTCCACATCCGGACTTCCCCCTTGTCAGAACTCCACCCAGCAGACCAGCCTACCACAGCCCGGCTCATGGGAGGTCCACCCCTGCTGCAGTCTTTTTTAATCTGGCCCAGGTATGCTGATCCGGCTGTCGGGGCCGCAAGGGTCCCCAACAGTGTCGGGACAGAGGTTCTCTTCTACCTCCGCAGGCGCCAGGAGAACAGATGAAAAACTCACGAGTCCGGTGCAGTTCCAAAAAATGGCTTTTAATAGTACAAAAGCTCTTCCACAGCACTCCAATATAATGAACAAACTTTAGCTCTGGTCCGAACTTAGACCATACAAGAGAGCCTAAGTCTCCCACCAAAGAGAGAGGATCTCACTCGAGCTGAGTCCTACCCAGAAGAAGGAGCAAAAGGCCAAAGAGCAAAAAGCCGAAAAGCCAAAAAGCAAAAAGCCGAGGAGCCCAAAGCCACAGGAGCCAAAAGCCGAAAGCTAAAAGGCCCAAAAGGTGAAGCGTGAAGGGGCCTCAAGTCAGCCCCTTATATACACCAAAGTAATCCAACCGGGAGGGTCATGTCAACAAAGAACTCTAAACAGAGTGTAGTGCCACACCCTATTGCAAGTATAAACAAAGGTTATGCCAAGGACTAATCCCAAGATTATCTCTTATGTAAAACACTGGAGAGAGAGAGAGAGAGAGGAGAGGGAAGGGCTGATATAAAGTAATACATCTTAATTTCATGAGCTTCATGTAATCTAGATGGTACCCACAAGGTCCTTCTTATTATATTACTGCACCAGGGTGATTCTGAGTATCTTGTTCTTGTGTACTGAAAGGGTCACACTCGCCTGCTTAGAGCAAACTAGTATGATCCTTCCTATAGTCTTCCTATAGTCTCACCATAGCCAGGGTGGTAGTCTGTTGGAGGACAGATTTAGCTAATCTGGGAGCTTTGTTGGTTTGCCCACACCCAGCTTAATCTTATTTAAGTCAAGTTTCATTCTAATGAGACCTCTCTTCTATGTAAACACTGCTAGAGGGTGTGGCAGTTACAGAAGTCACCTTAATTGAGTAACTTCTGACTTATACATCTACTAAGACTTCTATGTTTTCTAGATTGGGCACAGCTCCTCTTTATACCCACTGCACCCAACGTGGGACAGTTAGAATTTACCAGGAGGCAAGCAGATGCCCTTGGGCTCTACTTGCATGAGACAGGTCATATGGAGATGTTACTGGTGCCTGCTCGAGCAAATCGACGATGAACAGGAAGACAGTGATACAGTGATACTTAAGGCAGGAAGCTCATTCTGTCAATGTTGACTCTTGTCAGTCCATGAAAAGAGGATATCTTTCCATTTCCTAATATTCTCTTCTATTTCTTTTTAGCAATGATGTATAGTTTTCACTGCTTAAGTCTTTTAGCTCCCTTACCAATTTGGAGGTATTATGATGTTTTGGGCACTATTTTGCAGGGGATTGTCTTTTTATTTTGTTTTCTTCTAGTTCATTATCTGCATACAGGAATGCCACAGATTTTTGTCTATCGGTTTTTTTAACTGCTTCTTTCTGATTTGTTTCTAAGAGTTTTTATGGAGTTTTTAGGGTTTTCAATGTATATTGTCATGTGAGGACTCAGACACATGGGGCAGAGCTGCTACCAGCTCTCCCTGTGCTCAGCTGATCATGAGGTGCCCGGGAGGGAAAGGCGAGTTCTGCCCTGGCCCGCCATCCCAACAGAGCCTGCAAGAAGCCAGAGGAACCCCCACACCATGAGGGCTGCCATTTTCAACATCTGGACTCCACAGCTCATCAGAGTTCCACCCAAGAGAAAAGCCAGTGTCTCCCCCTTACATCAGTAAATGCACGAGATGAGAGCCTACTACTGAGAGTATCCCACCCACACGGCAGAGCCTGGCAAGCTACCTGTGTCATATTTGATATGCCAAAAACCAGTAACAATTATAGGCCTCATTCCCATGACCTGAAGGAATGGTTTGAGGCTCTTCATGTTCCTGGAGCAAGCAGGTGCCCTTAGACTACACTTGCTCTGACAGTATGGAGATGTTACCGGTGCCCACTGGAGCAAATCGATGAACAATGGGAGGACAAGTGATACAAGTGATTGTCATGATGTCTACAAACAGAGATGGTCTGACTTCTTTTCACATTTGGATCCCTCGTCCTTGTCTGACTGCTGTGGGCTTCCCGAAACCATGCTGAATAAGAGAGCTGCAGTGGGTGTCCCTGTCTCGAGTCTGACCTCAGGGGAAGGCTTTATCACTGCTGAGTATGCTACTGCCATGGATTTGTTGTAGATGATCATTGATTTTTTGAGGCATGTTCCTTTTATCCCTATTTTTTTGTAATTTTTTTTTTCTGCACTGATGTTTAACAGGGATATTGGTCTACAATTTGGGGGGGGGTATTCGTATAATATTGGCTTCATAGAAGTTACTTGGGAGGGTTCCTGTGTCCCTCAGATTTCGGATGAGCTTGTTGAGTACGCAGTACATGTTTTTTGAACATCTCACTAGCGAGTCCACCTGAAACTGGGTTTTGGTATTGGAGAGATTTTTAATTACTGTTTCAATTTCTTGACTTGAGCATGGTCTCTTCAGGTTTCTATTTCCCTTGGTTCCATCTTGGGAGTTTGTACAATTCTAAGAATTTTAGGTTCTTGAACTTAGTGGCATAAAGCTGTTTATAATAACATCTTAAGATCTTTTGTATTTCTGAGGTGTCTGTTGTGAGTTTTCCCCTGGAACTCTGATTCAAAGTATTTCCATTTTCTTCTCTTCTTCTCTGAATGAGTCTAGTTAAAGCTTTGCCGACTCTGTTAACTCTTCAAAAAACAAACTTCTGGTTTTCTTGACCCTTTGTCCTATTTCCTTGTTTTGTATATAGTTGGTTTCCACTTTAATTTTTACTATCTCTGCCTTCAGTTTGCTTGGGGACTCGTCTGTCATTCTCTAGTTTCTCTAGCCACAAAGCTGGCCCTGCACGCTGTACCTTGTCCTTCTTCTTGGCCTGTGCTCGAATACTATAAACTTTCCCCTTAGTAATGCTATTGCAGTGTCCCATAGATTTTGGTCGCATATTTTTTTTGAGTCGGGGGCAATACCCAGCAGTGCATGGGGGCTCATTTCTAACTCTGTGCTCAGGAATAACTCCTAATGATTTTGAGGGGTCATCTGAGATGCCAGAGGAAACCAGGTCGGCCATGTGCCAGGCAAGCACCCCTACCTCCTGTACTGTCTCTCCAGCCCATATCTTCATTTTTCATTTGTTTTGAAGCATCTTCTGATTTCCTCTTTGATCCAACTGTTATTTCATAGTACATTGTTTGGTTTCCAGGAATTTAATCTCTCTCCCACCACCCTTTTTATGATTGATTTCTACTTTTTGTGGCTTTGGAGTCTGAGAAGATACTTGAAATGATTTCTGTTTCTGTGGATGTTTGTGTCTCAGCATCTGATACATTCCAGAGAATGTCTCATGTGCAGTGAGAAGAATGTATACTCAGGTATCTGGGTTGGAATATTCCAGGTTCCTTTTGGGTTGGAGGGTATGTGTTCTTAGGTATCTGAGGTGAAGGGTCCCAAATATGTCCATTAGACCCATTTCTTCCCATTCTTCAATTAGGGCTCTGGCTTCTTTACCGATGTTCTGCCTAACTGCTCTGTCCATTGGGGAGAGTGGTAGGGATAACTTAACTAAGAGCTCATCTGACCTTCTGCTGGATGCTTCGCCAGTCCAGGTGCAAGGACCTGCTCCAGCTGAGAGCACTGGCCTAACCCGAAAGGGAGGCAGAGCACAGCAGGTCTCTACAGCTCCTGAAGCGCACTGCTCAGTCATTCCTCCTGTCACATGGAGACAAGGGGCAGAGAAGAGAGAGCAGCCCCAGCCGAACCCCTCACCATCTTCCAGGGGTTACAGCTACAAAGACTCACCCGCAGCACAAGAAGAACACCAGGAAAACCACGAGGAAAACATGGAGAATCCCACCAAGCTCAGTGACTGAACAAGACATAAACAACACCAGTAAATCCTCAGGTAGTGTCTTTCGTGACAATGTGATGGGGATGTTCAACCAGGTCAAAGAAACAGTGGGACAGGGTAGCAAAGCAAAAGAAAGTATAAGCAGAAATAGAAGAAAAACATACAATTAGAAATGACAGAAATGAAGAGCATGCGAGATGCTATAAAAACCCAACAGAAGTTTGGGTAGCAGAATAAATGCAGCTGGGCAAAAGATCAAGGTGTGCTCCAAGATGAGGGGAGGAAATGGAGAGGAAACAGCAGGAGAGAAAAGAAGTATGTAAAGAAACAAGCAACATCCAAAGAACTGTGGGGTGAGTTCAAGAGGAATAATTTAAGAATAATCTCTGAAGAACAAGAAGGCAAATGTGATGAAGAAATAACAATTAAAGAAATCATCTATAAGAACTTCCTAGAATTGAGAATTATAGGCACCAATTTCCAAAAAATACTGAAGGGTCCCAGTGAAAATAGACTCAAGTAGGAAAACTCCAAGGCACCCTGTACTCAAAATGACAAAATCCAAAGAGACAGAATACTGAAAGCAGCAAGACTAAAAAGGAACAACCACAGAAAGGAAAGCCCATAAGACATACAGCTGATCTATCAAATGAGATTATGAGCTAGAAGACTAAGGAAGGACATAGCACAAAAACTCAATGAAATGAACACATCACTGAGAACATCCTATCCAGTTAGATTATCATTCAAATTTGAAAGAACTCATGCAGAGAGATTCATGGACAGGCAACAGCTTAGGGAATTCATAGCCTTGAAACCAGAAGGGATCCAAGAGCTTCTCTATAGGACAGGACAAACTTCCCATCATGTGGTACTGAGTATGGCAATCACTAATGCTGCAAGTGGTTGTTCTCTACTAGATTTAAAAAGCTTTGTCTAGGTGCCGGGCACTAGCACAGCGGGGAGGGTGTTTGCCTTGCGTGGCTGACTTGGGTTCAATCCCTGGTATCCCATGTGGTCCCCCAAGCACCACTAGGAGTAATTCCTGAGTACAGAGCCAGGAGTAACCCCTGAGCATCACCAAGTGTGACCCCCAAAAAAAAATACAGATTCCAGATCTGCAACCTCAAAAGGAAAAGAATTAAAAACAACTTGCAGGGCCAGAGAGAGAAGAGAGCAATGGGTTTGGTGCTTGCCTTGCATGGGGCCAAGCCTGCCTTGATTCCCAGCATCCCATATGGTCCCCCAAGCACCACCAGTAAATCCTGAGTGCAGAGCCAGGACAAGCCCTGAGCACTGCTGGGTGTGACCCAAAAAGCCAAAATAGAAAAAAAAAGGGGCGGGGGTATGTCTACTCCTAGTTTGCTAAAGGACTTTGTATATTTTCAATGCGAATTAATGTCTTATTTATATTGGTTAAAATCACAACTTGATTTCTTGGCGTATTTTCTGATAATGCCAGGTGGCGGACCCATGTGCAGGCCTGGCGGCTCCAGCAGAGGTCCCGAACACTGCTCTGCACAGGGGCTGTCGGGCCCTGCCATGGGGCAGGCGGGGGGAGATCAGGGCCTTGCACACCCGAGGGCATGTCCCCTGCCGCTTGAACCGCGTCCTGGCCTGTTACTTTACTCTTCTATTTTGATTGTTTGGGGCCACATCAGATGGTGTGCAAGAGTCATTCCTGACTGCATTCAGGGATCACTCCTGGCAGGGCTTTGGGGAGCAAATGGAGTGCTGGGGGTCCCTAGGGCTGCACCACGGGGGCCCAGCGTCACCTGCAGGCCCTCGGACCTCTGAGCAGTACTAGGTGGCCCCTGCCAGAATAAAATTAGAAAATATTCAATAAATAAAAAATATTTCAAATTGTTATTGGATTGTACAAATACTTACTGAGAGAAATTCATCAAAGCCTAGAGACTAACTAGGGCAACTCAAGAAGAAAGGTAAGTTTTGTTTTTCGGTGGGCTTTTTTTTTCCTTTTTTGAGTTATACCCTGCGATGCTCAGGGATTACTCCTGGCTCTGCACTCAGGAATTACACTTGGTGGTGCTCAGCGGACCATATGGGAGTTGGATATTGAACCCGGGCTGGCCACGTGCCAGGCAGGCGCCCTCCGCCACTGTGCTGTCACTCTGACACCCAGATAAAAACTTGATAGCACCTGGACAGGGGCGCGTTTCAGCCCAGACATGCTTGACATGCCTAGGTTCAGTTTTAGGAGCACCAAAATAAAACGTGTGTGTGTGTGAGAGAGAGAGAGAGAGAGAGAGAGGGGAGAGAGAGAGAGAGAGAGAGAGAGAGACCTGACTTTTCTTTCATTTAAGTCAAGCTGAACAGTTCAAAAATGTGTATGTGACAGACACTTGAGCGCTGTCAATCCATGTCAACACATGCTCAAAATACTCAGGCACCACAAAGCAATGCAAGTTACAGTCAAAGGAAACCTGCTACTCCCACCAGAGGCTTAAATTAATTAGCCTAAACACCACCACATCTTAGTAACCAAGTGGCAGAGACACGAAGCGCTCCACCACTGTCGTCTGGGCTGTAGCCTGACACAAGCACTCTGGCAACTTCACAGAGTTCAACACACATCAACTGCAAAGCTCACCATATGAAAGCACGTGCTGTTGGGGCCGGAGCGATAGCCCAGCGGGTAGGGCGTTTGCCTTGCATGCGGCCGGCCCATGCTGGCCAGGGTTCGATTCCCGGCATCCCATATGGTCCCCGAGCACAGCCAGGAGTGATTCCTGAGTGCAGAGCCAGGAGAAACCCCTGAGCATTGCCAGGTGTGACCCAAAAAGCAAAAAAAAAAAAAAAAAAAAAAGAAAGCACGTGCTGTAATAAAAACAGGTGAATGTTCGAAGAGCAAAAAACAAAACAAAAACCCAAATGCTCATTAACAGCTAAGCAAATAAGCATAGTGTGACTGACTGAAGAATCAGTGGACAGTGAAAATGAACAACACCTACAGCAGTCAGGAATGAGAGAAACAGTTCACTGCGCATGAAAATCCAGATTCAACAGTGTCTATACTCAAGACTTCAAACATATGTCATAGAAGATAAAACTAAATCTGATGAAAGAAACCTTAGCTTGGGCACCCTGGCTGGAAGAATGGAGAGACTTGGAGGAGCGAAGGAAAGCGTTCTCTTTCTAGACGGGTATTGTGTTACTCAAGCTCATTGAAACCTATCTTTCATATCTGTGTTCCTTCTGTGACCTAAATACATCCATCTCCTTAATTTATAAGTCATGTGCTCTTCCACTAAATGCTTTTCAGAGATCACAAGGTGAATATTCAGACACACGTTCACTGCCTGGAAACCTTCTGCATCAACTGAGGTGCGCCTGCCCCTGCCTGCCTGCGGCGGGGCCTACCTTGGTTATCGGCGAACACGCTGAGAGCCGGGGCAGCCTCGCTGGTGTTCCACAGGCGGAGGGTGCCGTCAGCCGAGCAGGAGAGCAGGCGCTGGTGCTGGCACTGTAGGCCAGACCCCACACGGCGTCCGTGTGGCCCAGCAGGGCGCCCCTGAACACAGAGGGATCTGCACCAAAAAAAGAAGGTCGAATCAGGCACCAACCCACCCAGAGGAGCCAAAGCACAGAGACCCCTGGGGACAGCGTCAACGCTGGCTGGCAGCTGCACTACTTCTGAAAGACTGCCATGAAGCAGAAAACAGGCGTGGGAAGAGCCAGTCACCTTTCCCCGTCAGGCTGAGAGATGTCTACGCCTCTCCTTACAAAGCAAGGGCAGAGGACCAGACAACAGTACAGAGTCACTAGTCACTTTGCATGAGGCTGACCCAAGTTCGATCCTACGCCTTGCCAGGAGTGACCCCTGAGCACGGAGCCAGGAATAAATCCTGAGTATTTCTGGGTGTGGCTCCCCCAACAAAAAACAAAACAAACTACAAGCTGACCAGGAGAGAGAGAGCACCGAGTCATGGTGCGTGCAGGCTTTGCCTGCTGGGGCCCCGCTCAACGCCCAGGACGACTTGATTCCAAGCCCTGGTAGGTCCCGGAACCATAGGAGCCGCTGCTCAGCAGGTGTTTGGAGGGTCAAGAGGAGAATGCGGGGCCAGAGTGATAGCACAGTGGGGGAAGGCACTAGCCTTGCTCACACCTGACCCGGGTTCAATCTCCGGCATCCCACAAGATCCCCAAGCACTGCCAGAAGTGATTTCTGAGTGCAGAGCCAGGAGTAACCCCTGAGCATTTCCAGGTATCACCCAAAAACCAAAAAACTAATTTTACAAAAAAGAAAAGAGAAATGACAGAGGGTAGATCGAATCTCCAAAAAAGCAAGTTAGGATCTAGGCCTTGATAAATGTTCATATTTAAGATGACAAAACTTAATGAGGGACAGAAAATATCATGGTGGGCGGGGGTGGAGGAGCGGTGCAGGGGCCTAGCCTACGGCCAACCCAGGGTTCGATCCCGGCATCCCACGTGGTTCCCTGAGCCTGCCGGAATGACCCCTGAATACAGCTGGCTGTGCCCTCACCCCACTCCCCAAAAGAAATTACTACAATGTCAAAAACCCAAAAAATAAGGGCACACTGGTGAACAGGTTCCCCCTTTTTTTTTTTTGCTTTTTTGGGTCATACCTGGCAATGCTTGGGGGTTACTCCTGGCGGTGCTTGAGGGAACATATGGGATACTGGGAATCGAGCCCAGGTTGGCCACGTGCAAAGGCAAAACGTCCTCTCCAGTGGACTATCACTCTGGCCCCAAATTCCTTCTGACCAAAAGCAAGACTTGCTTCTGTGTGCCCTGTTTACTGGCAGTCGGGGTCTCACATCCCTCGGTTCTGCACGAGCGGGGACAGCACAGGTGCCCAGAGGACATACCGTAGGAGTCGTAGGGGTCCACGTTGGGGTTGGTGGTGTTCCAGCCCTGGATGAGCCCGTCTGTGCCGCCACTGTAGCACTGTTCCCCATTGCTGCTCATGACCACGCAGAGCACGGGGCCTCTGGGGAGCAGAACAGGTGTGAGTGAGCACCCTCAGGGGACGCCCGGCCCTGCCCAAGGTGTGAGTGAGCACCCTCAGGGACGCCTGTGAGTGAGCAGCCCGAGGGACACCAGCCCAGCCCGGGGTGAGAATGGAACAGCCCCGAGGGACGCTGGCCCAGCCTGGTGCTGGCCTTTCGGTGCTCTGCACAGAAAGCAGAAATACTATCAAGAACTGTTCCCTGGGCCAATGCAATCCACAGCGGGGAGGGTGTGTGCCTTGCAAACAGCTGGCCCAGGTTCCATCTCCAGAATCCCATATGGTCCCCAGAGCCTGCCGGAGTGATCCCTGAGTGCAGAGCCATGAGCAACCCCTGAGCACTGCCAGGGGGGGGCCCCTCTAACCAAAAAACACAAAAACATGCAAAAAGTACTGTTTCTCCTCCTTCTGGTTTTGTTTATTTTTTTTTTGCTTTTTGGGTCACACCCAGCGATGCTCAGGGTTACTCCCAGCTCTGCGCTCAGGAATCACTCCTGGCACTGTGTGGGGACCATATGGGATGTCGGGGATCAAACCAGGTCAGCTGCATGCAAGGCAAGCGCCCTACCCGCTGGACTATCACTCTGGCCCCTCCTTCTCCTTCTTTGCTAAGCCAGAGGTAGCATAACCAGGCCTGTACCAAGTCCAGACCAGTCTCGCGAACAGTGCTCCAGATGGCTTCCCTACTTTATTTTTATTTATTTATTTATTTATTTATTTATTTATTTATTTATTTTTTGCTTTTTTTGGGTCATACCCGGCAACACACAGGGGCTACTCCTGGCTCTGCACTCAGGAATCACTCCTGGCGGTGCTCAGGGGACCATATGGGATACCGGGGATCGAACCCGGGCGGCGTAGGCCAGCCGCTGTGCAAGGCGAATGCCCTACCCGCTGGGCTATCTCTCCGGCCCGGCTTTCTACTTTATAAAGGGCTATACAACTAAAGGCAAAGGCCAGAACAGAAACACGCATGCGTTACTGCCAGTCTGGCACGTCTCTGAACTGCAGAGGGCAGACAGGGTGCATGGGCTGGAGTACTGCAGTGACCACAACAGTGGCCTGGTCACAAAGTCACCTGACCACTCAGCTCTGTCTCCGTGAGTAGATGACATCATGCAAATGAAATCTAGTTTCAGCAAGAAGTGTTTGCAAAGCAGGCGCTTCTGAATCCCCTATCTTCTCTTTGGTATTTACCCGAAACCTCACTGAGTCCCCAAACACAGAGCACACAGATGCGAGTGAAGAGAAATACAGCATTCCAGTCAGGCTGATGTTCGATGGAGCTGGACCGGGCCTTACCTGTGAGCCCTGAAGGTATAGATAGGCTCCACGTCCAGAGAAGTGCTCCTAAGGCAGAGGGAAGAGGGCATTAATGCAGCAGGACCGAATGGGAGTCCACACAGCACTACAAGAAACAGTGCTCTGGTAAGCAGCAAGGCTCCGCGGAATGGGGCCGCGAACATGCCTCGACCTACTTTGGGCGCAGAAGCCTTTCCCTACGGCCAAGGGAGCCTGGAAGAGGCCCCCAGTGAGAACTGTCCAAGGACGCACTTGGCATTCGCCAATGCAGGGGAAACCGTCCCCCTATGCCACTGCTTCCTTATGCCAAGTTCCGATCTACTGTTACAATGTGAATGAGCCTAAAGTGGCGATCAAACATGTCCTGCTGAAGAAACTAGGAGAGATACTTGGAGAATGAAGACGGATCAAGTATTTCTCCACTGAAAACTATCAGAAGAGTTCAGAGTAGAACATTCTCACTTTTTGGTTGGAGCAGTTTTCTGCAAATTCCACATTTTTAATGTGTGATCTTCTGACGCTGTTATCAGGACGGGCTCAGTGGGGTGGAAAGCCAAGGCTCGGACACCGTCGAAGTGACTCCTCAGAGTGAACTTGGGGTTCCATGTCTTCCTCAAGGCGTCTTTATTGTTGGCAATCTAGTAAAGAAGCAAAATAAAGATACCAACATATGCTCCTCAGAGCAGGAAACTCATACTATATATCAACAGTGATCACTGATAGAAAATTACAAAATAATGGTGTTATGACCAAAGCAATATATTTTTTTAAAAACACAACCAGAGACACAACGAGGAGAGCTGGTATCCGGCTCTCCCCTAGCTCAGCTGACCATGAGGCTCCCGAGAGGAAAGATGGGTTTGGGAGCAGGGCCTCGGAAGCATCACCTCTGTGGGGCCTCGGAAGCAGTCAGATGACACTCACCCATCACAATAGCCACCATTTTCACTGTCCAGACACCACAGCACATCAGAGCCCGCTGATCTCAAGACCAGATTAACAGAGTAGCTGAGTTCAAGCCCAGGTAGGTGGCTCTCGGAGGCGGGAGTCACCGGGCATATGTAAGATGGAGATGGGGCCACCCTTTCCCCTCTCAGATTCTTCCGGAGACCCGGTGGCAACGCCCACAAACTGCCCCAGGGCAACTTGCCATAGCATCCAGAGACTCAGACACACGGGGAGAGCTGCCATCTGGCTCTCCCCAAGTTGTGCGGTTGCTTGCGACCGCACCGTCTATCAAACTAGTGGAACCAATCATGTCCTAGAATATACTACAATCCACAATGTGTAAGAAAGGGACGCGAGAAGGAGAGAGAGAGAAAGAGAAAAGGAGATACAGAACCCGTCGTGGAGGCAGGTTGGGGAGGGGTTAGGAAGGTGGGGACATTTGGAGGGATGGGTGTTGGAACACTGTACAACCAAAACTCAAACATGAGCATCTTGTAATTGTATATCTAATAGTGATATAATAAAATAATTTAAAACAAATAAATAAATAAATAATAAATCACTTGATCACTTGACATCCCATTATTCATCAATTGCTCAAGCGGGCGCCAGTAACATTTCCATCTGACCCTATCATGTGCAACCAAAACAATGAGCAAAGTTAGCAATTTCCTTGGAAGAAATACAAGGCTATAGAAACAGCAGTATTCACATTAAAAAAAAGCAAAGAGAATAAATTACATCATAAGAGAACAGAACTTCATTAGGATAAAAGAGAAAAGTAATTTCTACCTAATATACAGCATACGGAGCTTCCATTTCCAGCCAGGTGATGGTGACATCTGCATATGGAAGCGGAACAGAGCTACACATGACACACAGCACACACACCAGGCAGGCCACGCGCAGAGGCAGCTCTCAGCAGCAAGCCTTGCACATGCAATGCTGTCTCCAACAAATGTGGATCAATCCCAAAAGGGTGAACTAAGCTTTGGACGTCTTGCAGTACTAAGGGGTCCAAAGTCCTGCCTGAGTCCTGCAATAAAACTGGGGTTTGACTTCAAAGGGCTGGAATGTGCTAATAATCACTGAAAATGATACTACCAGCCTAGAGCTGAGCATTGAATATAGTCAAAGGGATACACACAATAACCTCTAAAGGATGTATTGCAATCCACATTGTGTAAGGAAGAGAGAGAGAGAGAGAGAGAGAGAGAGAGAGAGAGATAAAGAACCTGCCATAGAGGCAGGCTAGGGGAGGGGATAGGAATTGGGGACATTGGTGGTAAGAAATGGGCACTGGTGAAGGGATGGGTGCTGGAACACTGTATGACAGAAACCCAGACATGAACATCTTTGTAATTGTATATCTCACGGTGGTATAATAAAATATTTTAAAAATTTTTTAAAAAAGGGCTGGGGTGGAAGGCTACATGCCCAACAGACAAAGGGGTCCGCTCTACAATCTTATGAAACAAGGAACAGAGAGAGAGAGAGAGAGAGAGAGAGAGAGAGAGAGAGAGAGAGAGAGAGAGAGAGAGAGGGGAAGACAACATGCTCTTATTCAAACAGATGTCAAAAGCTACATTAAAAATTCCCCAGTTGGAGCCAGAGAGATGGCACAAGTGGGGTAAAGGGACCTGCCTTGCAATCAGCTGACCAGGCTTGGTCCGCATCACCATAAGGTCCCAGGAGCACTGTCAGGAGTGATCCCTGACCACAGAGCCAGGCATAAGCCCTGAGCACTGCCAGGCAAAATAAAAAAAAATAAAGGGAAATACACAAAAACACAAATCAAACAGAAAAGAGCCAGCTAAAAGGGTGCTTACAAAAGACATATAAATTATAAAAATACAAAAACACTGTAAATAGGAGTGACTTTAAAAAAAAAACATGTACCCCATATGTTGGGGCTGTGTGGGATCCCAAAAATATTGGGGTTTGTTGAGTTCCCTGGTCATGCTCAGGGGCCAATGACTGATGAACAAAGCCACAAATCCAATATAGAGAATCCAAAAAACCTTTTACTTCACACCAACAGAGAAACACACCCTGCCACCACCACACTGGCTGACAGGCTCCCACAGATCAAGAGCTGCTGACCAGATGCCCTGACCATGTGCTCTGACCAAGAACACTGATCCAGAGCTCACCCAGACATGTGCATGCCTCCAGAACAAGCTCTTTGTCTCCTCTGCCAAGCCAAAGCCTCTTGTGGGCCGGGCCTTTACAAAGTAAAACCAGCTCTCCCAGGCAAATCCCCAGGTGAGCCGCACCTGACTCAAGCTTAAGAGATGCTAATTGAGAATTTCCTCCCTGGAGGAAAAAGGGAGGTTGCCTTCCTCAGCAAACACTGTCGAGAGGGGGCTGGCATAAAGAACTACACCTGAGATAAAATATCTATGGGGTGTATTTTTATGGGAAAAAATCACATCATATAAATCAAACTATGTTCCCCATGCTAGATTGATATCTCCATCCCCACAAGGTTCTTTGTTTGGTCTACTCTACTCCAGGGCAATTTCAATTTTTTAATTCATTTTTAATTGTATTATAACAACTTGATATAGACAATTACAAAGCTGTTCATGACTGGGTTTCAGTCATACAATGTTGATGATTCCATCCCTCCACCAGTGCACATTTCCCAACACCAATGTCCCCAGTTTCCCTCCCTAGCCTCACCCCTCCTGCCTGCCTCTCTGACAGGCACTTTTCTCTCTCTTTTTTAGGGCAATTTCTTAAGTGTTGCTCTTTATTTACTAGGAGGTCCTACAGGCTTGCCATAGGTAGGACAAGCTAGTGTGACCTTCCCTTTGATCTTTTGTAGAGCTGATTTCTCTAAGGGTGGTCCCATTTCGTAGCCAGGGTGGCTCTCTTCCTGGTATCATCCAGTCCCTTGCAGGGACCCGTGGGGTTAAAGGAAATATATCCACTCTAGACTGTACTGGGGCTAATACTCAGAAAATATGACAGGATTCCAGGAGCCATTAATTGGAGTCAACTGACTCACCTGTACCTGCCCCCACTCCTTTTGTGTTTACACAAGGAGCTCTCTTTGCCATAAAGCTCTGACCTAAAGATATGCAAATAGCTTATGCTGAGGGGGAGAGGAATCCCAAGTGCAAAGATTCAGGGCAATAGGTGGGGAGTAACCCAACACCCGTATGTCGAGAATAGAATTCCAGGATTCCATCACTGTACTAAAAGAGGATCGTTGTTTCAGGGAAAGAGAAATGGACTCAGGTGGAAGGTGAAAAGGAAGGGCAGGAAGCACAGAAGCTATGGTACTTCCACCCACAGAACACTTCTAGCCCTGTTGGGTGACTCTGGAGAGGACCATGCTGAGAGCGAGGCTGCAGATGGACTCGGAACAATCTTCCTGCTCTGTGGGTCGCACTGGGATAAGGCGAGAGGGCACCGCCCAGAAAGGGCCCAACAGGACAACAGGGGAGGAGAGAGTGTCTGCCACAGAGGCCACTTGGGAGACGGGAGGGAAACTGGGGGACGCTGGCAGAGGGAAGAAGCTAGTGTTGGAACATTGTAGGCGGAAACCTAATCATGAATAACTTTGCCATTGACAACGACTCGATTAAAAAGAAAAGTTAAAAGCACTGAGGGGGAACAAAAAGAAACTTTTCACTGTTTTCTGAGGGAGATCCCCAAAGACCACCTAATGGTCTTAATTTTTTTTCAAGTTGTTGGGCCACACCCAGCAGTTCCTCAGGGCCCACATAGTGACAGGGATCAAGCCAAGCTCCACAACCCCCCACATCCCCACCCCGCACACCCTCGGCTGTGCATGTCTCGCCTTCAGCTGGCTCTCGGCCCTGCCAGGGTGCTGCGCATGTGGGCTCCCCATGTGCAGGAGGGCGAGGGCGTCCCAGAGCGGCCTCCACCCTGTGGGCACGTCCGCCCATGGGCAGCAGCCACTCTGCATTTCTCCGCGGAGAGAATGAAGGGCCAAAGTGGGAAGGGCTTCAAGAGAGAGACGGCTGCGTCATGTGATGCAATAAACAAGCACCTGCGAACATCCGTGTTACACGGTGCAGACCAGGACGTGTGAGGAAACGATGTACTGGGGTTAAGTAAACACGGATGAAAGCACAGCAGTTTCGCTTCTGGTCCAAGTCACTAAGGGGTCAACCTAATGCCTAGAAAGTTCTGCACACACCCAGCATACCCACAGCACCCACTTCCGGGCAGCTTCAGGGATGGAGGACGGGCTGGAGGGGGTCAACAGGGACAGAACACAGGCACGAGCCTCAAGTAATCACCAAGGCCCTGAGATATCAAACAGAATGAGACCTGGGAGCGGGGAAGGGAATTCTTCTCCTTCCCCAGAAACAGCAGGCAAGCTGGACTGAGCCGGATTTAGAAACGGTCCAATGTTAATCTCTGCACGCAGTGAACGACGGGATGCCAAGCTCTGTGATACAGCCCTATTTCAAGCCCGCGAAGGGACAGACCAGAGCCCTATACCATGGTGCCGGGCTGCCGTCACCCTTTCCTCACAGCTGAGCTTTGACTTCCCAGAGCGAGCCCACACGACAACACTCACATCGTAGGTTAGTGAGTCGGCTTCATTGGCCACGGTGAGACCGGCCAGTTCCCCAAGGCCCAGCTCATTCTCCAGGGCCTCGTCTGCTCCCATGATGAATGACTTCCCGGAGGAAGGAGGAAAAGTCAGTGCTTCCACTGAGAGGAAAAAAATGAAAGAAACAGTGAGAAACAAAACACACTCTGAGCTGGAGAGATAGTCGGGGCTAAGCTCGCGCTGGAATCTGGTGAGATTCGGCACTGGCTGGCTACAGCTCAGCTGCTTTCCGGGAACCCGTGGCCTGGGCCTGCGACCTTTCTGGGTCCTGCGACCTGGGCTGCAAACTGGGCCCCGGGCCGAGAGGAACCATTTGCATCAGGCAACTAAGCTTTCCTACAGCGCCCACCAGCCTTGGTGTCTCACACTTGAGTGCGGCACAAACTTCGGGGCTTGTAAATGAAAACAAAGTAATGCACAGATGCAGGCTGTGAAGGGCTTCACAATCTTCCTTCCTGGAGGCTGGTCTGGAGCCCAACACGCCCACCCACAGGTCACTCAGGAAACGGCTTGAGGCCGAGTTCTGACTGTGCACAAAGGGAAAGGCGTCAAACCCTAGCAGCGACAGGAAGTTTCACAGGCAACGCTGAAGTTTTCAGAGTCTTAAACGCTACTTTGAGATCCCAGGGCCTAACTGTGGCTCGTCAGCGGTATTTGTCATTAGGCAGCAGTACGTGTTTTAATGAAATCCCTGATAAAACTCTTAGTTATCGGCTTAACTAGGCTGACTTTCTTCTAGTGCGATCTGCTCTTAGATTAATTCAAACTGGTGAAATTCTTCTGACTGAGAGACAAATTGCTCGCATGGAAATACTGAAGTTTCCTGACCCCCATCTTTTCCTAGCTGTTTACATCCCCTGGGTTTCTCTGGGCGGGAAGGGCCTACCCTGGCCCCAACGACACAGGGAGAGGATGCTGTCGTGTAAGGAGGCTTATACGCCCTTGACTGAGCCGGGAAACTGGAGGCTGGAATGACCCCACAGCGGCTGGACGAGGGCTGACCAGTGAGTCGGAGAATCCCATGACCGAGTTCATACCCACAGATGAAAATCCTACACACCACCCTCAACCCTGGCGTTCGCCGCCCCTGAACACTTGCCTTCGTCTGTCCTGTTCATGTCGTGCTCAGGCCCCCTGGAGCTGCTGGGCCTGGCAGGCGGCCCCACGGACGGCTGCAGCGAGGGCAGCTCATCCACGTCTCTGAGATTGGCGAGCATGTCCTGGAGCTTGGACCTATTGGGCCCCAGCCCAGAAAAAGCCAAGGGGGAGAGAGAGAGAGAGAGGAGAGAGAGAGAGGAGAGAGAGAGAGAGAGGAGAGAGAGAGGAGAGAGAGAAGGGTGGGTAGGAGGGAACGAAAGAGAGGAAGCAGAATTAACCAAAATCATCCAAACTGTACCTTAATCTTATTCGCAACTGATAACATTTACAGCCAAACTCCCTCACTCCAATAAAAAAAAAGTAGTTGAAGCCTTTACATGAGTTTATTGATTTTTTTTAAAGATACATTTAAAAAACAGGCTAATGACAAACATCACTGTTTGCATCACCAAAGTGCTTTCGGTCCATCAGGCGCCAGGTAAGCAGTGCTAGACGGCGCCAGGGTCCGCGGGAGTGGGAGTGCGTCCACTCCAGCCCTCGCCGCTCGTCCACGCCCGCACAGCCTGAGCTACGGCACCGCCGACCCTCGCGCCCTACTGATCACTCACCTGAGCTTTGGCGCTTCATTCTCCCACGTGCCTGTTTTGACTGTTTTATATAGGATAGAGGCTGAAACAGATCTTCGGTAGTTTTTCCTGTTACAAGTTTAATTAAGAATGGGAAAATCTTACCCATGGTCCGTTATGGAATTTTTCCCCTATACCAGCAAAGAACAAACTACTTGTAAGCAAATTTAACTAATATCTAGAATTCTACGTCAAGACAGTAAGACTGGATACACAATTTGACTGGAAATATTTCTACTGGGCCATAGTAAAAAGACACAAACTTGCCGAGTGGGTCATAGTTCAATTTAAAAATTATTTATGGCAGTTTATAAACAAATACTTCAACAGCACATCAATTCCAAGGTGTTTTCATCCTCGATGGTACCAGTTCATTTGCTCTCAAGCCTCTGTGTAGCGAAGCAGCCAGATGACTGCTCTTCTGAATACCCTGGACCAGAGACGACAAAACTGAACGGTGCTGATGCTTCTTTCCCCAGAGTCCTTCTAGACCGCACAAAAGCACCTCTGTGCTCCACGCCCGCATGCTGATCACACCCCCAGATGCAGGAACTCCAGTGCCTTCTATTAGTAGGAATACCATTCCAGTCAAATGATGCAGGTTGAAAACGCAAATGCTTAATTTCAACTAAAGCTCTGCCTTGGTACCGGAGAAGAACTGAAAACTCAACATGCAGGAGAAGGAGAACTTCCTAACCGAAAATGCTTGTTACTATAGCCTAAAGACTTAGAGAAATGTATCAAATAAAATACTCTCCTTGTTCCTATTAATACCCACAATTTTTTCCTCAAATTTTAGTTCGACTCTTTCGTCAGGCCTTCAAAAAGCCTTAACAAATCACACCTGTATTTAAGACTAATTTTTTAAAATCCGTATATTTGGATAAAAGTCACAAACGTTGTTAGGCTTTTAATATTATTGTTCACACTATTACTAAATTTCTACCAAGGGACATTCAATGACATCACCTCTCCGTGAGGTCATACTGGTACAAAAGACACTATCACTAGAGGTGTGACATCACCTCTGATGAATTCCCGCAGAACACTTGTAAACTCCAAAATCGTGTAAAGATGAGAATATTTGTACGTAACTGCCAGGTTGGTAAAGGACGATCACAACAGATCGAGTTCCTAAAAGTGACTTTGATAAATCTTATCATCACTCCAAGTAAAGGAAGAAAAAATACATATTCTCCCCGTCTGTTGCAGCCTTTCAACTCAGGCTCCCAGAGCTGGATCGTCATCTCATCTGACACCATTCTCTATCCCAAAGGAGCCCTAAGACACGGGCACAGCAGTTGGCGCCTGCCAAGACTTGGCCCCTACATTGAGGCCAACCCAGCCTCACTTCCCTACATCAAGGCAGAGACCGTTCTCTGGATGTCTGTGAGCCTTCATAGCTCCGTTTTACGCTTTACGTCCTAAGGAATCCTTACTTAGCCTACAGAATGCTTAACCAATTGCTTACTGTCATTAGTGAGTTGCAAAGTGAATATTTTCTATATGTCCAAATATATGATTCACAGGGTGTGAGAGTTCATTATAGTTTCTGTTTTTGGTGTGGTGCACATTTTATTAAAAATACAAAAAACTAATTAGTATTCTTGTAAATTAAACGCTTTCCCCTGCCCCGCTCCATTTTAAAAAGAGAAAACACTTAAAAATCACAGAACCCACCCGGTGCCCTTTATAGCATATAGTAATGGAAAGGAGAATGATTTGTGCTGAGGACACATGGAGAGTATTCAGGGGTAGAAATTACTTTTCTTTTTTGTCTCCGAGATCTAAAATTATATGCAGTTATTCTGCTGGGTGACCAGGAGGTCACGTGGACAGATTTTTAAATTGTCAATAGTATTAAAAAAAAAAAAAAAAGCTTTTGTGGCCAATAAGTACATATACTTGTAAAAATCAAATTACTGTAATGTTTGGCTGCAGAAGCCCACACTTCTGTGAGTCCCTGGGCTGGCTCCCAGGCTGCACCGGGTTCCACAACCCGCAACTTACAGGCTTAAGTTCATAGAACAGCCTATTACTTAATTTCAACCCCTGAGAAAAGGTGAGAGGAAAACAGTCCGGAGCAGAAAAGAAAAAAGAGTAAGTAGTTTTAGGAAAACATTGGAGAAAAAAAGCTGGGGAGCGTGACAGAGGCGAGCGCCATGATTACAGACACAATGTTTTCCACTTACTCTTCACCCCCTTTTTCCCCTTTCTCTCCTTTCTGTATTGTTCCTTGAGTTTGGTGATTACTCCCTGGTCCACATTCCAGGCTTCCGCACCAGATCCCGGTCCTTGTCTAGACAGAGCAAACAAACGAGACAGCCGTGTTCAGTGAGAGCCGTCCACGGACTGTGACCCTCCCAGAGCCCATGGCGCCCGGGGCTCCCGCCCCGCTCCTCAGGTACAGGCGGCAAGGGGAGGCGGCGAAGAGACAGTGAGAGGCTCCTTGTCCCAAGCGAGAGCAAGTGTCTGGTGAAGGAGACACAGAGAGAACGGCCCGGAAGATCTGAGCGACGCTGAGTAAATGACGCCCAAAACTCTGCAACCAAAAGCTCCTCATTTTCATGCCATTTTTCTCAATTCAATTAAAACTGACTCCAAAAGAAGAAGAAAAGAAAAAGAACTTTTTTCCTTAAGTGATGAGAGAAGACGATTATTAAAAGGTGACTTAGGGGTCCCTGATAATGTCTTTGGGGGAGTCTTTTCCAGTCTTTTCTATCTGGGCAGGCACTCGCCCTCCGGCCGTTCTTCCACAGACTTCTGGCTGAGCAGCGCTCTGCGCACTTACCTCAGATCAACGCCTCTCACATTTTGGAACAAGTGATTGCTAGCCTGTAAAGCTCTGCAACAAGAACCAACTTTGGACAATTCTCCCTCTGAGGAGGGAACGCAGAGTGAACGCTGGCGCTGCTCTGGCCTCACTGCAGATCCACCTCAGAAGGCTCGGGCATATCAGCTCCCGGCGCCCGCAGACCCTGGCCACTGCCAGTCACCAGAACATCTAATAGGTCACTCAAAGCGGACCTCACGGGCCAAACGCCCGTCACCCAGCCGCCGTTTCTCCCACAAGGTTCCGTCCCCACTCACGGCAAGTCTGCAGCTGGCCCTTCAGCGCCCCCTCATCCCCTCTCTCTCCCGCCCCACCTCTAACCGCTGGCGAATACTGCGGAAACGCAGGAGCTTGGGGACTGCCCGGCACAGTCGACTCGTCCCGGTAATCTGGTCCCTCCCAGGCAGCCAGAGGGATGCTGCAGAGAGAAGCCGGCCGGCCGGGGTCAGCCTGCAGCCCAGCAGCTCCTCCAGGGCTCAGGACCTGCTGCTGGAGTCGGTCACCGCTCATGCCGCCCCAGACCCGCACTGAGGCCGCCCCAAAGAGTGCGACCCCCTCATCAGCTGGTCCCCTCTGAAAGGCACGTGCCCTGGCCACCCTGTTTGAAGGGGCCGCCTCTGGCACCGTGGCCCGGGTGCTCTCTGCTTCCTCTTCCCGGTCTACTTCCCATCACATTCACTGCCACCTGGAATGCCCCGTGCCTGCCGCTCAGGCCCGACACCGAGCAGGGCTGTGGAGTCACGGGCACAGTCTGGCTCCTGATCAGCAGCGGCCGAAAGCTGGCACAAACAGGAAGTAGGCGGAATAAATAGGGATCCCTGTTTTGTGTTTCAATATTCCCAATACGCACTGTCTTATTTGTAAACTCCTTTTACTGGCTGAGGTTCTGTGATTTACAGGAATCCCTGCTTTTACCAACTGTCAGCTCGCAGGGCACGGGCGCCGTTCTGGGCTGGGGAGCCAGCTGGAAGGGCCGGAGTCCGGGCTACTGCTACTCCACGGCTCCCTACCCCACTCCATGAGGCCCCCAGCCCCAAATCAAACCAACACCAACTGCTGAAATGGGCCTGGGAATACCAGACATCATTTTTATCAAAAACAGACAACTATAACCTACCAATAAAACTATCTTATAGAAACATGAATTTAAGTGTTAATTTTCATCAATTATAAATTAACAAATTGAACCAAGTGACTTTCGGTCTCTAAGATGTCTTCATTTTCGGGGGCCAGAGCGATAGTACAGCAGGGAGGGTGTTTCTCTTGCACATGGCCAACCGGGCTTGATCTCTGGAATCCCATATTGTCCCCAAGCACCACCAGGAGTAATTCCTGAGTGAAGAGTCAGGATTTCCCTGAGCATCACCGGGTGTCACCCGTGCAAAAGTGCAAAAGAAAACCAGAAGAAAAAAGAAAAGTCTTCAAATTTTAAGTACAATTTGGCCTTGTCATAACCTTAACTAGACCGAACCCTAAAAGAACAGGTGTGCAGAGCGTCCTCACTTTCCGCACCCATGGAAGGGGCTCTTGGTCTCAGCACTGCCACCTTGCTGGGGCTGGGGCGCTGGAGGGGAGGAGCGCGCCACACGGTTTAAAGTCCGCTCAGCGAACCAGATGAACAACCTGGTTCTGCTCACTGACTGCAAGTGGTCCTGGAGCAGACACTGGGAAACTGGGGCGCGGGGGTGGGGCAAGAGGCTCTGCTCAGTCTCACCCCCCAACCTTCCTGGCAGCGGAGGCCGGAGAACACACGGGGCACCTGCAGTAACCTGAGTCGGACCCACACATCAGGGGCGCAGGAAGCTGCCGGGGCCCAGCAGGCCGTCTCTGGAGGAAAACAAGTCCCAGCTGCACTTGCAGTAACAGCGGCATCAAAGGCTGATTCTTACCCACGCAGACGCGCGCCCTGACAGAGCCCTGCTCATGTGTCACTTATTAGTTCAATCGTAAGGCAGAAAAGGTGAAAAAGTTCACTTTGAACTGTGTTTTAGTTTCCAAACTTTGTTTTATGGAAACGTGCTACGGTCACCAGACAATCGTCACAGTCGGTGACCATGTGACTGTTCCCGATCACTCTTCCACTGCAGCATTCGCTGTCTTGGGCGCCCCTCACACGGCCCGTGGAGCAGCATTCACAGTCTGGAGGTGCTCCCGGATCCATGGCCCGGGAGCCGTGCCTGACCACCGTCACCAGCACCTTGGCAGGAGCTGACCCAAGTTCCAGAACAGGAGGCCCAGGGCAGCTCCCAAGCAGAGTCAGTTCTTGGAACACACACGGGAAGTTCCATTAAAGCAACAGAAGTTATACAAATAATCCGCGAAACACCCGGCAGCAAAGGTCACCAGAACATCTGGCCCAAGCCCTGTCTGCAATGCAGGGGAAGCTGGAGTGTCCCTCACACGGAAGCCAAAGCTCCCTGACGTGGCGGCTCTCACTGCAGTCTGCGGACAGGCTGCTCACACTGGGAAGCAGACGGCGGTTCTTGCTATGAGCCGACCACAAGCTAGTTCCATCATCTTGTTTCAGAATAAAAGGTCACGAAACATGCGGCTCTGCTCACTAGGACATGCCAGTCTAGGGGCCGGAGAGACAGGACAGTGGGAAGAGCCTTTGCGCTGAATGCGGCCAGACAGAGTCCAGTCCCCATGGGGTCCCCCAAACCCCGTCAGGAATGATACCTGCCCACTGGCCTGGCCAAAAAGACCCAACAAACAAATATATATATAGATCTTTATAAGTAACTACCCCTGCTCACCTGAAAGTTGGTACAGAAGTCAAGAAAATCAACTTAATTTTTTCCTTTTGGCTTTAGAATTCTTTTCGCGACTTTATCCGCGCTGTGGCCCAGCTGCCACGTCACCGTGCCCCGGAGCTGCAGCAACAGCTCTGAACCCCCACCGCATTCGAGTGCTCTGGAAGGCACAGTCCGGCTTCCTCGCTGCGCTGGGCCACTCACGCAAGTCACTTCCGAGCGGGCCCTGGGAGAGCTCCGTGGCAGAGCCCTGGCCAGCACGAGGGCCTGGGCGCGATCCCGGGGCCCCATGAGGTGTGCGAGCAACGGTGTGAGCAGAGCCAGCGCTGCCCCAGCACAGAGGGCCCGGCGCCCACACCACCTCCACTTCACACCCAGACGCACAAAGGCAGGTTCAGAAAACCCCACCAAGCACGCGTGAGGGCTCCAGGCAGGTCACCAACACAGGAAAAATGGAAGAGAGAGACAGAGGCTAATAAACACTTTAAAAATTATTCTCTACCATGTTCTCATAAAATAGAAAAAGCACGTGGCAATCAGTGGCAACCCTCACGTGGTAGCTACCGTTACCAAAGGTGGTAGCTAGTGGTAACATCCGTTTAAAACTCACGTGTGTGGTACAAGGCTGAACACACACACACACACACACACACACACACACACACTGCTCTCAGGTGACAGCTGTGCGCTGGGTCACAGAATGTGCGCAGCCTCTACAGGACAGAGCTGGCCCAAAGCGCCCATTCTGCAGGACAGGATGCCACCTACCCCCGCCCCCGACCACCCGGCCCCTTACCCCAGTCCGTTCCGTCGCCTGCACTCCTGGATTCGCCGTCTCCTTCTTCAGACGCCACCAAGAAGTCAAACTCCTTCAGAGCTTCTTTTGTGTCTCGGTCTTCACTGCTTTCAGATGACACTTTTTTCCGGACAATCTAGTGAGAAAACACGAGACGTCAGAACTCTGGAGTCTGTCAGAGAATTAAGCTGACAAGTGATGAGGCCTTAGTCCCCTTAGCACCTCCCCAGCTCGGGAGAGAGCAAGAAGGCATGGACAGTCCGAGTCCACTTAAACTCTTCCCAAGCATTTGTTGGACGGAGGCACAGACACGAGCCGGGGGCCCCACACAGGGACACACCCTGGATGGACGCCAGCCGGAAGCCACACGGGAGACAAACATCTCTTGGCAGCATCCCTGGTCTGTAACTGGCTGAAACGGACGTATGGGGGCAGGGCTGCTGCTCAACGCGCAGTGCTCACCTTGCCTGCGTGAGGTCGTGGGATCAGTCCCCGACACTGCAGTAAGCACACCAACGGGACTCTGCAAACATGTCTCAGGCAGGTCCATCACAATTAGTTACAGAGCAATGGGAAAGGCCGAGAGACATCAGGAGAAACTCATTTCCGGGACACAGTCTATGCAAGGACACAGATCCACGGGGCAGAGCTGCTACCAGCTCTCCCTGTGCTCAGCTGATTGTGAGGTGTCCGGGAGGGATGGCGGGTTCTAGCCCTGGCCCCCCATCCCAATAGAGCCTCACAAGAAGCCAGAGGAACCCCCACACCATGAGGGCCACCATTTTCAACAACCGGACTCCACAGCTCGTCAGAGCTCCACCCAAGAGTCAAGCTGATCTCTCCCAGGTTCATCAGTAAATGCATGAACTGAGAGCCTACTACCGAGAGTATCCCACCTGCACGGCAGAGCCTGGCAAGACACCTGTGTCGTATATCATATGCCAAAAACCAGTAATATAGACCTCATGCGCCCGCATGGCAGAGCCTGGCAAGCTGTCCGATGCGTGTTCGATATGCCAAATCCAGTAACAGAAATGTTTATTTGGAAATGTTACTGGCGCCCGCTCGAGCAAATCGATGAATAACGGGATTCAAGTGATCAAGTGATAGACCTCATTCCCATGACTTGAACGAATGGTGTGAGGCTCTTCATGTTCCTGGAGCGAGCAGGTGCCCTTGGGCTACACTAGCACATGACAGGACGTATGGAGATGTTACTGGTGCCCGCTCGAGCGAATCCATGAAGAGGAAGACAGTGATACAAGTGATAGCGAGAGCCTGGCCTGGACCTGAGCCCCGGGCTGAGGCTGTCTGCCCCAGATTGGACTCAGGTGGCCCGGTGCCTCACATGGGGCATCTCTGTGGCTTTTCGCTAACCCACAGCTCACAGAACTGCATGTCTGAGCCCCTTGTCTCAGCAACTGGACCCCAGTGGGTCGAGCACACACACTCACCAGCTCCACCAGCCCTCCAGAGACAAGGAAGCAGCAGATTGTTAACAAAAAGCCAGAGAAGATCCTAAGGGTCTCCCCCTGCTGCTACTTTCAAACACTCAATCTGAAATCAATACCGGAAGCCCGTTTATACTCTAAGCCCCAGCTTCTAAAGGCAGAACCCAAGGCTGAGACTGAAGCAGGGCGCGATCATCAAGGTGCCCCATGGCCCTTAGGGACAAGCCCCTGCCACTGTCCAGCTCACCGTGGACGTGTCCATGATGCTCTTCTCCCTCCCATCCGTGTCGTCATCTTCTTCTTCATCACTCAGCTCTGCTGCACTATCCAGGAATTTGAAATTATCCAGCACAGAGGCAGAATCTGTTAGTTCCGATTTTCTGCTTGAAACAAATATTTCTCGCTTAGTTAATTCCTGACTCAAGGTTGACAGTTAATTCATAATTTGCTGCGATAACTTCTGTTTAGAGTGTAACTCTGACCCCCCAAATAATACTGAGATCTGCACTGATCTGTCGCCATTACACTCCCAGACATTCAACTAGACAAGCAACTCTCGAATAGTTCCTCTTCTGAAGGATGTCGCAATCATTCGGGTTAACGACAATCTTGCGTGGAGAATTCCTCCCAGTTTGCATTACTGATTCTTAAGTCAACCTTAACGTATTTATTTTTACATCTTCATGATTTCTTCTTCCACTTCCCTCTACCCTTCTCAGAAACTCTTCTTCTGATATGTTTTAACAACTAAGAAAATAAGCTCTTTTTCTCTAATACAATCCTTCCTTGGCCCCTGAGCACCGCCAGGTGTGGCCCCAACATACCACCTCCCCAAAGAAAAATGGGCACTTAGTGCATAAGCTACATTGGGCTACATTGGCACGTGATAGGGTCCAATGGAAATGTTACTGGCGCCCGCCGAGCAAATCGATGAATAACGGAATTCAAGTGATCAAGTGCATAAGCTATGGAAAACAATGTACTGCCCAAGCTCATCCCTGGGTCGGGAACACAGCTCAGATGGCTGGGGTACAGGCTTTGCCTGAGACGACCCCAAGACAAAACAACAATATTAAACCCATTACTGAGTAAACCAATTGCCTCTTGGAAGTCACTGAATTTCAAATGCCTAATTTAACTTTAGTCCTCACAAACTAACGCAGCAAACCATTCCCTAGTGGCCAGGGAAGAATGGCGGTTCGGGGCTGCAGCGCCCACACGGCTGCACACGGGCCCGGTGTGAGGGCTGCAGCGCCTGCCTGCCTGCTGCACACGGCCCCAGGTGTGAGGGCTGCAGCGCCCACACGGCTGCACACGGCCCCAGGTGTGAGGGCTGCAGCGCCTGCCTGCCTGCTGCACACGGCCCCAGGTGTGAAGGCTACAGCACCTGCCTGCCTGCCTGCTGCGCACACGGCCCCAGGTGTGAGGGGCTGCAGCGCCTGCCTGCCTGCTGCACATGGCCCCAGGTGTGAGGGCTGCAGCGCCTGTCTGCAGCACACGGCCCCAGGTGTGAGGGCTGCAGCGCCTGTCTGCTGCACACGGCCCCAGGTGTGAGGGCTGCAGCGCCTGCCTGCTGCACACGGCCCCAGGTGTGAAGGCTGCAGCACCTGCCTGCCTGCTGCACATGGCCCCAGGTGTGAGGGCTGAAGCGCCTGCCTGCTGCACACGGCCCCAGGTGTGAGGGCTGCAGCACCTGTCTGCTGCACACGGCCCCAGGTGTGAGGGCTGCAGCGCCTGCCTGCTGCACACGGCCCCAGGTGTGAGGGCTGCAGCGCCTGCCTGCCTGCTGCACACGGCCCCAGGTGTGAGAAGGCGGCAGCGCCTGCCTGCTGCACACGGCCCCAGGTTCCAGCTTGAGCTACGTGGCTTCTAGGCACTGCCCATGTACCCCTGGTAGTCCCAGCACTATGAGGGAAAAGAACAACTCCACTTGGGAAACAGAGGAGGATTTACTAGTTCACTGGGAATGTCTGACATAAGAAGATCCTTGCCTGAAAACAGTCACAAGTACAGAAACCAAATTTTAATTGATAAATCTCTAATTTCCAGTCTGCTGAGAGTCAGGTAGGTCTCCCTTCCCCCCCCCACTCTGTTCTCTAGTCCTGGATGAATCAAGCAGATTAGGACAATGCCCTTGTCAGTAAAACTACCCGCAAGGGACTAGGGGCGACAGGCCCGGCAGGAACGGTGCCGCGCGTGACAGAGGCCTGGTCGGACCTCCAGCACCGCCAGACCCCGGCTCTACTGTGGGAGCCCCGAGCCACACAAGGGCCAGCATGAACATGGTGTAACGTAAAATGTACATGGAGAACCATGGCCTGTTGTCTATGACTACAGAGACGCTATCCACGCTGAGCACGTGAGGACACGCTGACGCATTCATTCGTCATGATATTCAGAAAGGCTGCAGTCACTTTTGTTTATAAAAGTCATGCTTCTGAGCTTCTACCTAAACTATCATAATTTTATTTTTCATCATTTTATTTACGATGTCATTAGAAAATCTGCAGAGGGCCAGAGCGAGCAGCAAGAAGGGCGTTTGCTAGCACACAGCTGACCTGGGTTCAATCCCCGGCAACCCATATGGTCCCCCCGAGCACCACCAGGATTAATTCCTAAGTGCAGAGCCAGGAGTATCCCCTGAGCATCACCGGGTGTGACACTAAAAGCCAAAAAAAAAAAAAAAAAAAAGCTTTCCTCTAAAGAATTTGATTTGATTTGTGTGACTTCTAGGTCATGAGGAATGAAATTTCAGTCTTTCTGATTTGAGTTGAATTTCCAATTCAGTAAGTGACTGAGCTGCAAGGTATTAAGCCCTAAGTCTCAAACAAATTAAAAAACCTAAAAAACCCCTTCAATAGGAAGTCTTAAGAAAGTCATAAACGGCAAATCCAGACCCTATCTGCTCCCGCTGACAAAGTGAACCTTTTCACTCTTCCGTTAAACTTTACTGCAACGATTCGCAGCGAGGGACCCCGCCGCGGGCAGCGCAGAGTACAGCAACGCAGCTGCCCTTCCCCCTTCCGGCACAAACACGCACCCGATCATCACCGCCTCCTTCGGGTCGGCCTCGGTGCCGTTCAGAAGAGAGTCCTGATTCTTCTCCTCGTCACGGTCAGTGGCGTCGCTGGAGAAGCCCAGCAGGGCGCCCGACACGCTTGACTTCACGTCCAGGATGGTGTCCGTGTAGCCCACCTCCTGCAGGTACCTGGCAGGAAGAGACACCCCAGCTCAGCCACTCGGGACCCACCTGCCAATGATGCAGAACTGAAAGTGGGTCGTTCCACCCCGGTGGCCGCGCCTTTGGGCTTGCTGATAAAGACCCCTCCAGCTGCAGACTGCCCCGTCTCTGGCGGTACCAGCCCTCGAGGATCACTAAGAAATCAGAGACCCGTACAATGCCCCATTCATCAGGCTGATCGCAGTCCCGACCTCAGGCATAGGCTTCCCGTGGTCAGAGCGAGAGGACCCAGCCTCAGAGGCCGCCCAATTACTATCCCCCTAATGGTGGTCACTGCGGCCAACTGTCTTAGCTCTAGAAAGAATGTTTTTATTGTTCGTTAATCACATACAAGAAGTTAATATATTTCAACGCGTCCCTTCTAGGGGCGGATTAGTCCCTGGAACAATGCTAGAGCCAAAAAACCTGCAACCCTGCACTTCACTTCTGGGCGAGACAATGCAGAGAAGCAGCAGAATTTCTTGAGCTATGGTTTTTGGGGGGACACACCTGGCTGAGCGCAGGTCACTCCTGGCTCTACACTCAGGAAACTCTTGGCGGGCTCGGCGGACCCCACAGCATGCTGGGGGATCCGGTTGGCGGCCTGTAGGGTAAGGCCCTTCCAGCACCAGAGCTCCTGCCAACTCTGCCGTGTAAGCCCCGGCAGTACCCCCAAAACACGAGAATTAAATCGTGCTTCTCTGTAAGTCTGAGCAGTACTTTGTAATGTCAGCCCTCCGGGACCTGCGGACTCTGTGTGGCTGTTTGGGGTGGCCCTCACTCTGCACAGCTGTTTCACTGGTTTCCTGCAGAGCCAGGGTCAGCGGCATTCACACAGCCCTGCCCGCCTCGGCTGCCCCCTTCAGTCTCAAGTATGTTTCCTCAAGAAATCAGCGCTTGATCTCCGAGTCTGAGAAGCTTCAGTCCTTTAATGCGCTGAGAGGTTTAAAAAGTACAATTTCTGGGCCAGAGCAATGGTAGGGAGAGAGAGTGGAGTGTCTGCCTGGCACGCAGCCGACCGGATTTAATCCCCAGCATCCCTGGAGCCCACTAGAAGGAGTTCCCGAGTGCAGAGCCAAGAGTAACCCCTGAGCATCGCCTGTGTGGCCCCAAAAAAACCCCAAAAAAATCATATGTGAATACTAATATACATATGTTCAAGTATAAAAAGTCACAATAAGGGCACAGAATTCTTTTTAACTATAAAAGATTTTTAAAAAAACCCTGCCAACTCTGAGTGTAAGGGCACATAACAAGCCTTAAAAGTTTCAATGTAGGGGCTGGAGTGATAGACCAGCGGTAGGGCGTTTTTCTTGCACGCGCCAGCCTGTGCTGGCCCGGTTCGATCCCCGGCATCCCATATGGTCCCCGAGCACCGCCAGGAGTAATTCCTGAGCGCAAAGCCAGGAGTAACCCCCTGAGCATCGCCGGGTGTGACCCAAAAAAGCAAAAAAAAAAAAAAAAAAAGTTTCAATGTATACTCTTCCCGGTGAAGCAAAAATTACGAAAGAGAATGTTTTGTTGATGCTTCTCATCAATATTTACAAAAAACAAATTCCTCCCCCCGCCCCACCAGAACGTTTTCTGAGCATGGAGACAGGACAGCGCCGTGACGCCCTTGCGGCGACGGTACGCACTGTCGGAGCAGCTGCCCGGCCCTGCCTCCACACCACCGGGCTGTTCTGCGGCTGGGCCTCGGTCTCGTTGCCTTCATCTGGAACAAGAAAACCACGGCAAGGCTGGACTCCGGGCACCCACCCTGGGGCACCCGCACAGAAACAGCCCCTGAACACACTGGCCCGTGGGAACCAGACACAGTCACACAGGGAAAAGCAGCCAAGCACGGGGCCAGCACTCCACTGCCGGGTGCAAAGCACCAGCGGCGGACGGGAGAGCAGCAACAGTCGCCATCAGAATCTGTCTCTTCGGCTCGGCTCTGGCTGAAAGTGTTGTGTCTGGGGGCACACCTGGCCGTGCTCAGGGCTGACTCTGGGCTCTGTGCTCTGCAGGACAAGCGCCCCACCACTCTGTTCTCTCAGCCCTCATGCAAGATTCCTGTGTTTATACATTCTTTTCATGTATATACACAGGAATACTGCATATATATATATATATATATATATATATTATTATTATTATTATTATTATACCACCGTGAGATACACAATTACAAAGATGTTCATGTTTGGGTTTTGGCCACAGTGTTCCAGCAGCCACCAGTGCCCATTTGCCACCACCAATGTCCCCGATTCCCTCCCCTAGTCTGCCTCTATGGCAGGCACTTTACCTCTTCTCTCTCTCTCTCTCTCTCTCTCTCTCTCTCTCTCTCTCTCACACACACACACACAGAGTAGGGCTTGCAATATAAACATTTAGAGGTTATCATGTATATCCTTTTGCCTATATTCAATTCTCAGTTCTAGACTGGTATCACCATTTCCAACAATTAGCACACTGTTCCCTTCTCTGTCTTCCTTAACCTCTGACTCCCACACACTTTGCGGTTGACTCCACCTACTGACAAGACCTCCTGATTCATGTTTTGCCTGAGCCCATGTGGGATGCTGGGGATCGAGCCTGCTCGGCCACGTACAAGGCAATCGCCCTCCCCGCTGCACTATGGCTCTGGCCTCTGAAAAATGTTTTTATGATATATAAAGTTGGACATTTACTGTGTTCTAGATACAGCCAGCGGGGAGGGCATTGGCTTGCACACAGCCGACCAGGTTCGATGCCCAGTATCTCCTTACAGTCTCGGAGCACCGCCAGGAGTGCAGAGCCAAGAGGACCCTCCCTCTCCCCCCCTCCCCCCCCCCCCTCTTCCCTCTCTGCTCCACCCCCTGGCACCCCCTACCACAGCTCCTTCTCGGCTGCCTGCAGGCTTCTGTTTTCTGCTGTTCACAGTTGCCCCTTTAAGGCCCACTCCACTCAGCCGACAGGCCAGGGCCCTCGCTCACTGGCTCAGAGCTGACTGATGCACCCGGACACACACCCCACAGCCACCCTGGCAACAGCAGCCCACCCTTCCCGTCCACTCTGGTTGTTCACAAACTAGAGGTGCTGCGCCCCTCTGACACCCCTTCTCTAAGCCCTTGTGCAATCAGCACCCCACAGCCCCTGCCTGTCCCCGGGCGTCCACATCCCTTGGAGGCGCCAGC
Organism: Cryptotis parvus; assembly: GCA_021461705.1. NCBI lineage: Eukaryota > Metazoa > Chordata > Mammalia > Eulipotyphla > Soricidae > Cryptotis > Cryptotis parvus. The sequence continues at coordinate 20,759 of JAJIBD010006895.1, read as the reverse complement.
ACGCGTGTCCGGGCAGCCTGCCTGGCTCAGGCTTCCTCCCTCCGGGCCCTCCACGCCACGAGAGCCGCAGACGCCGCTTAAGCTCGAGTGGGATGCGAGCCACGGACGCCGCTTAAGCTCGAGTGCCTTCTCGGAACTCGGGGCCAGGCATGAGCACTTCACCTAGCTGAGAACGATCGGTCACATGCGACACCACCAGCTGCCCAGGCCAGGTCTCAGCCGCACTGAGCAATGTGCCCCGCCTCGCTCCCCACCCGGCCATGACACCTTCTAAACCAGACAGGACCGCAGCGCCGCGCCCCACCTTCCCCGGGCTGACTCGCTGGTTCACGCCCATCAGCGTCAACCGCAGCTTCTGCAGGTAACATCACAGGACGTGGCTAATGGCCTGGCCCTGCCTCTGGGCTCCCTGCTGCCCGTCACTGCATGGACTCTGTCCTCATCTCTCCCGACGGATTCCAACAGGGCATCACCTTCTCGCTCCAGGATGGCCCTGGGCCTGCACGCCTGGCTCACCATGCACCAATGGACTGGCATGAGTGGAAGAGGGCAAGACGGCATGTGGACGGTTGGGACAGCCAGAGTTAAGGGTGGGAATGACTCCCGGACTCCCCTGTCTGGATGTCAGAACTGGGATAATGCAGGGAGACTAAGCAATACCACGGGGTGGTGTCAGGGCAAGGTGGGACACACACACACACACACACACACACACACACACACACACACACACACACACATGGACACACCGGACACACGCTGCTCACGTAGAGCACCTGGGACACACCACAACAAACTTTTAGATTCCTACATCGACACCTAAAAATCAGAACAGAGAAACACTGACCCTGTCCTTATGAAACCGCCCTTAGGAGGCCAGAGAGAGGCACAGCCCTGCAGGCAGGCGGCGGCGGCTCACAAGTCTCCAGGGCACCTCCAGGGATCACCCCGGCCTGTGGGGGGTCCTTTCTGCCCTCCCCCGAAACTCTTCAGAAGCAGACAATACATACCTTCTTTAACAGACAGCTCACAGCTGTAAAGCAAATGTTTTTCTTTTCAATGTCCGAGCACTCACGCTACAAGAAGAGCCACCAAGGTGAAAGAATGATTAAAGAACAAAGAAAGCAGGTGAATGTCCGCGAGACCCCAGGCCTGCGGCTGACTCCTCCCGCGAGACCCAGCCTCTCTGCACACTCGTCCACACGGCCAACCCCACAGGGCTGTGGCTGGAGGAGGCTCACCCAGCTTCACCCCCAGACTCCATCGCCGGCCGGTGGGAGCCAGCAGCTGGTCTCCCCACTTCTTTGAGTTTGGGGAAAATCAAAACAAGATCGCGTCAGTGAATAAATATTCCAGGTGGGTACCCATCACCCTCCTGGTAGACAGGGCATTTCCAGGGGGAATTTCAGAACACGGTGTGACAGAGTCCACAGACGCCTGGCCCAGGAATTCACAGCAGCTCTGCCCAAAGCACCCCTCAGGCACACAAGGAAGGCGCTGAAGGAGCCTTGGGGAGGGGGGGCGGGTCTGACTTTGTCTGGGTCTGGTGCTGTTCCCTTCTTTACCAATGAGATGGCATGTCGGATTTCAGAAGGGAGAACGATGGGAATGACATATCCATCCTGTGGAATTTGGTATGTGGGCAGGTGGATGTGGCTATCAAAGAGATTTGAGTAGAAGTCCTGGATAATCTTCTCCATTGCCTTTCTGGAAGATGTGATAGATCCATCAGGGCGTCGGAGGGCAGTCATCTTGGTCTTATAGTTGGCGAAGGACAGGCGGGCAGTGCGAATGCTTTTCCCGGCTTCTGCTGCATCTTTCAGTATTTCTGTTCTTCTGTCTTTGAGGTCTTCTTTTTATGGCTTCTCTGCACCGATTTGCAAGCTTGGACATTAGCATTTGGTCGCCTGAGGCTCCCGCCTTGCCACGTTGGCAAATGAGCTCGAGAGTTTCTGAAGACAGGCATCCTTTTGTGTCTTTCTCTCTCTCGGCATTCTTTGCACAATCATAGAGGTGCTGAACCAGTTGGTTGTATTCTCCATCGATGTCGCCAATGATGGTATCTTTGGTGGTCGTTCTGGGAGTTCTCTTCTTAAACTTTGCAGCCTTTTCTCCCCGTGGCGTGAAATAGAATTTTGCACGAAGGAGACGGTGGCCCAATCCTGTTTGGAACTTGGGGACGAAAGCAACATCAGTCAGACAAAACCGTCGATTGAAGATGATGTGGTCAATTTCATTGTGGAACTGTCTGCCAGGAGATTCCCATGTCCAACGTTTCTCTTCAGCCTTCTGGAACTGTGAGTTCCCATGAATGGTCTTGGTGGACATGATGAACTCAGATAGTCTCTCACCCTGTTCGTTCCATTCTAGGCCATGTGTCCCGATGTGGAGTTCTTCAGCCGATCTTCTCGGTCCTATCTTGGCATTAAAATCACCAACTACGATCTTATAGAAGGTGTGATCTTTTTTATAGAACTCCTCCAGTTCCATGTAGAATTTCTCGATTTCATCTTCCTTGTATGTGGATGTTGGTGCATAGACAACAAATATAAAAATTGCTCGCAGTGGGCCACATCTCTTCAAGTGTAATCGTCCTATCCAGTTTGTTAGGCATTCAAATGAATCAATGTTGACGGCCATTTTCGTGTTGACAAGGACACCAACGCCACCGATGCCTCTTTGGTCGCATGTTCCAAGGAACAATTCTTCTCCCCATGTCAAATACAGCGTGATGCGACTGGCGCATCCTCGTCTCAGTCAGACCAATGATGTCGCACTTGATCTTTTGCGCTTGCACCATCAGATCCTCAATATATGCTTCCGATGCCAGCATACGTGCATTAAAAGTACAGATAGTCATTTTAGTCCTTCTTCGTTTTGGTAGCCTAGGTTGGCCGAGAAATTTTATCAGGCACTGCTTGTTCACCTTTCTTACTGCTGCTGTATTAAGGGCTCTTTTGGGGTCAGGAAAATAAACATTTTTGTTACTGGTTCTGGCATATCGAACACGCATGGAACAGCTTGCTAGGCTCTGCCGTGCAGGCGCTATACTCTAGCGTGTCTAAATACACTCTGCTTGGAGCATCTCCTGTGGGCCAGAAAACCCAAATGAAGGCTAATTCTGATGAGCAGCGAAGGGAAGAGTCCTCAGTATCAGAAAGGGGGAAGCTCGCCTCCACAACTCCACTCCTCAGGCCTTCAGGCAAGACCCCCCCACATATAACAGCCCGAAGGTCCCCGGGAGACACATCAGGACAGTGCACGTTCCCGGGATCCTGACGCAGGACAGGACAGGCGGGAAATGGAAACAGGAGAAAGAGGCGGGGCACGGACAACAGTGGAGGAAAGTGACCGGAGGAAGGACGCAGACAACAGTGGAGGAAAGTGACTGGAGGAAGGATGCCAGAGCAGCGGGGCGGGTCAGAAACAAACACATCCAATATGCAGATCATTGGAAATCAACTTGCAATGATAAATACTGTTGCTACAAAATATCAGATATTAACTCTTTTTAATCACTTAAACTTCCTTTAAAATTAGCTTACCAGAATCATAGCTTGGAGGCTTCAGATCTCCCTGATTCAAGTCTGTCCCATATTTCAGCTTGTGGTATTTGGCTCTAACAAAGAAATGAGAAAATATAAACCATCTTAAAACATATTTCAATGAGCTTTAAACTTTGTCACAGGAGACACGCAGTCTCGGCCCACTTTCAAAGGCGCGCACAGAACCTCCCCGCCTCGCCCAAGTCAGGAGAACCCGTCTGATATTATTATTCGCTGCTGCTGATCCACATCCAGGGCCCGGCAAGCAGAAGAGGAGCCATAAATACCGGAAACGTAAATCACCCTGAGCTGTAAGTGAGCAACATGGCATTCTCTCCCAGAAAATGTCCAAGTGCCTGCAGAATAAAACTCTAACATCAAAAGCGCTAGAACACTTCATTACTTCTTGGTTTTGGCCATATCTGGCGGTGCCCAGACTTACTCCTGGCTCTGTGCTCAGGGATCACTCCTGGTGGGTTCAGGGGGACCATACAGGTGCCAGAGACGGTCAGCCACATGCAAGGCACCCCACCTCTGTACTATCGCTTTGGCCCCCTAGAAACTTTAGATTGTGACATTAATGTGTTTAAACAGAGGAAAACTAACTTTTTCTAAAACTGAGATCTTCCTGTAAACAGAAGCCCCCTTGAGTCTACACACCTCTTCAGGCAACTGTGATTTGCCAGGCAGGAAGGACAGTTAAGAACCCAGAGGGAGGGGAACCAGACCAGACCAAGGATGAGGAAGACACGAAAAGCGCACACACATGCACGCACACACCTCTCCTCCGTTATCTTCTGAGCAAGACTGTTATTCTTGGCTAACCTGTCTTAACTGCCCCATGCTTACCCATCTGTCACCAGAGAAAGATCAACAGAAGACAAAAATGTCCATATACAACGCATTTCTATAGTTGGATTACTTGTTTCCAGAATGCTGTGGCTACTTATAACTGCTATTCAAAGTAAAGAACAGGAATTTTAGGGGCTGGAGCGATAGCCCAGGGGTAAGGCGCTTGCCTTGCACGCGGCGGCTTGTGCTGGCCCGGGTTCGATCCCCGGCATCCCATATGGTCCCTTGAGCACTGCCAGGAGTGATTCCTGAGTGCAGAGCCAGGAGTAACCCCTGAGCATCGCGGGTGTGATCCAAAAGAGCAAAAAAAAAAAAAAAAAAAAAAAACAGGAATTTTAATAAGAGTAATAGCAATTTGAAAAAATTTAAAAAAGAAGCATAACAGCCAAGCTTTAATGATTTTCTTTTTTCTTTTCTGCAGTGCCGGGACTGGACGCCCAGGCTTACACATGCAGGCAAGCGCTCTACTGCTAGCTACAAACCCAGGCTTACACGTGCAGGCAAGCGCTCTACTGCTAGCTACAAACCCAGGCTTACACGTGCAGGCAAGCGCTCTACTGCTAGCTACAAACCCAGTTGACTCGTTCTTTATAAAAACAAAAAAACAACCTGAGCACTGGGGCCAGAACGACAGCATAGCGGGCAGGGGCGTTTCCCCTGCACGCAGCCAACACGGGTTCAATCCCCAGCATCCGGCACATAGTTCCCCATCACCACCAGGAGTAATTTGAGTGCAGAGCCAGGAGTAACTCCCTAACCATTGCTGGACGTGACCCAAAAAAGCAAAAAACAAAACAAATCCAAAAAAAAAAAAAAAAAAAAAACCCAAAAACCTGAGCACTTTCTAAAAAGTTTTTCACATTTAAAAAATGAGTATACAGAAGGGACTGGAGAGATAATACAGAGGGAGGGTCCCTGTCTTACACGTGTCCTGCTGGGATTCAATGCCCAGCATCCCATATGGTCCCCAAGTCCCACCAGGAGTGATCCCTGAGTGCAGGCCAGGAGTAAGGCTTAAGTTCCACGGGGGTGTGGTTAAAAAGAAAGTATAAAGGAAATTAAAATCACTTGATCCAATGTTGAAAGTGTTGGAATTCATATTATTTGCCAATAATAACTTAGTGTTATGAAAGAAATAAAAAGAAGCATATTTATAGAGGGAAATGTAAAAAAATCCACAATTATGAATAATGAACTTATATCCTATTTCTTTAAGATGTGGGGTTTGGTATTTTAAATATTGGCCTTGCATGTATAATGTTCTATAATAACATTCTCATCAAGTAAAGACGAACTGTAAGCTGACACGGGCTGGCCTACGAGATGAGTGGAAAACTAAAGCAGAGACTGAGGGCGCCAGGCCCAGCCCGGCACACGGGAAACACACGGGGATCAAGGTCTGACTCTGTCTGTGTGTCTGTCCCGACACGGGGAAACACAACGGAAAAAACACAGGAACAAGGTCTGACTCTGTCTGTGTGTCTGTCCAGACAGGGGAAAACACACGGGAACAAGGTCTGACTCAGTCTGTCCCGACACAGGGGAAACACACAAGAACAAGGTCTGACTGTGTCTGTGTGTCTGTCTGTCCCGGCCACGAGGGAAACACACGGAACAAGGTCTGACTCTGTCTGTCTCTCCCGACACGGGAAACACACGGGAACAAGGTCTGACTCTGTCTGTGTGTCTGTCCCGGACACGGGAAACACACAGGAACAAGGTCTGACGGGAAACACATGGGAACAAGGTGTGACTCTGTCTGTGTGTCTGTCCCGACACAGGGAAACACACAGGAACAAGGTCTGACTCTGTCTGTGTATCTGTCCCGGCACGGGAAACACACGGAACAAGGTCTGACTCTGTCTGTGTGTCTGTCCCGACACGGGAAACACACGGGAACAAGGTCTTACTCTGTCTGTGTATCTGTCCCAACATGGGGGAAACACGGGAACAAGGTCTGACTCTGTCTGTGTGTCTGTCCTGACACGGGGAAACACACGGGAACAAGGTCTGAGTCTGTCTGTCTGTCCCAAAACAGGGGAAACACACGGGAACAAGGTCTGACTCTGTCTGTCTGTCCTGACACGGGAAACACACGGGAACAAGGTCTGACTCTGTCTGTGTCTCTGTCCCGACACGGGGAAACACACAGGGAACAAGGTCTGACTGTCTGTGTGTCTGTCCCGACACGGGGGAAACACACGGGAACAAGGTATTACTGTCTGTCTGTCTATCCCGACACGGGGGAAACACACGGGAACAAGGTCTTACTCTGTCTGTCCCAACACGGGAAACACACGGAACAAAGTCTGACTCTGTCTGTGCTGTCTGTCCCAAGAAGGGAAACACACGGGAACAAGGTCTGACTCTGTCTGTATGTCTGTCCCAAGAAGGGAAACACACGGGAACAAGGTCTGACTCTGTCTGTGTATCTGTCCCAACACGGGAAACACGGGAACAAGGTCTGATTCTGTCTGTGTGTCTGTCCTGACACGGGGAAAAACACGGGAACAAGGTCTGACTCTGTCTGTGTGTCTGTCCCGACACGGGGAAACACAGGGAACAAGGTCTGACTCTGTCTGTCCCAACACGGGAAACACACGGAAACAAGGTCTGACTCTGTCTGTGCGTCTGTCCCGACACGGAGAAACACACGGAACAAGGTCTGACTCTGTCTGTGTGTCTGTCCCGACACGGGGGAAACACACAGGAACAAGGTCTTACTCTGTCTGTCTGTCTATCCCGACATGGGGGGAAACACACGGGAACAAGGTCTGACTCTGTCTGTGTGTCTGTCCCGACACGGGGAAACACACGGAACAAGGTCTGACTCTGTCTGTGTCTATGTCCCGACACGGGGAAACACACGGGAACAAGGTCTGACTCTGTCTGTGTGTCTGTCCCGACACGGGGAAACACACGGGAACAAGGTCTGACTGTCTGTCTGTCCCGACACGGGAAACACACGGAACAAGGTCTGACTCTGTCTGTGTGTCTGTCCCGACACGGGGAAACACACGGGAACAAGGTCTGACTCTGTCTGTCCCAACACGGGAAACACACGGGAACAAGGTCTGACTCTGTCTGTCTGTCCCGGACACGGGAAACACACGGGAACAAGGTCTGACTCTGTCTGTCTGTCCCGACACGGGGAAACACACGGGAACAAGGTCTGACTCTGTCTGTGTGTCTGTCCCAACATGGGGAAACACACGGAACAAGGTCTTACTCTGTCTGTGTCTCTGTCCCGACACGGGGAAACACGGGAACAAGGTCTGACTGTCTGTGTGTCTGTCCCGACACGGGAAACACACGGGAACAAGGTTCGACTCTGTCTGTGTGTTTGTCCCGACACGGGGAAACACACGGTGAACAAGGTCTAACTCTGTCTGTGTGTCTGTCCCAACACGGGAAACACACAGGAACAAGGTCTGACTCTGTCTGTGTGTCGTCCCAACACGGGGAAACACAGGAAGGTCTGACTCTGTGTGTCTGTCCCAACATGGGGAAACACACGGAACAAGGTCTGACTCTATCTGTGTGTCTCTCCTCCACAGGTGCTCTGAAAAGACTGTGACGGATGTGGCTGAAGTTGTGGAGGCCCATGAACACAGCAGACACCGTGTCTCAGACTTCCCTCTGAGCAATCCAGTGCCTGAGGGGAGAGAGAGACAGACTTCCTATCTTAAGAGTCTCATGCTCTACCGACTGCGCTAGCCTGGCTGCCAAGACTTCGTATTTTAACCAACCGGATGATCTATTCTGATGCTCAAACAATCTTAGCAGGAGTCTGTGCCCCTTATCAACGAGGACATTCTCGTTCCTGCTCACTAGACGTCATTACCAGGCTGCAATTGTCTCCTAGTTTTCATGGGAGTATCTACAATAATGCTGGCTATCGGCTGTAGGTTACTCCTCACTGACCACAGTTGCCAGAAGGTAAACTGCTCTTCATTTAACTGCCTGTTGTCAGTTTTCAACAGCGCCAACCCAGGTGACAACACCTCTGGAGTCACATCAGCATACAGCACCAACGCAGGTGACGACACCTCCAGGGGTAACAACAGCATACAGCACCAAACCAGGTGATGACACCTCCTGGGGTCACAACAGCATACAGCACCAACCCAGGTGACGACACCTCCCAGAGTCACAACAACATACAGCACCAAAGCAGGTGATGACACCTCCCAGAGTCACAACAGCATACAGCACCAACCCAGGTGACGACACCTCCGGAGTCACAACAACATACAGCACCAACCCAGGTGGACGACACCTCCTGGGGTCACAACAGCATACAGCACCAACTCAGGTGATGACACCTCACAGGGTCACAACAGCATACAGCACCAACCCAGGTGACGACACCTCCAGAGTCACATCAGCATACAGCACCAACGCAGGTGACGACACCTCCCAGAGTCACACAGCATACAGCACCAACGCAGGTGACGACACCTCCTGGGGTCACAACACCATACAGCACCAACACAGGTGACGACACCTCCTGGGGTCACAACAGCATACAGCACCAACACAGGTGACGACACCTCCTAGAGTCACAACAGCATGGGACCAACGCAGGTGACGAGACCTCCTGGCGTCACAACAGTAAACAGCACCAACCCAGGTGATGACACCTCCAGAGTTACAACAGCATACAGCACCAACCCAGGTGATGACACCTCCAGAGTTACAACAGCATACAGCACCAACCCAGGTGACGACACCTCCCGAGTCCCAACAGCATACAGCACCAACCCAGGTGACGACACCTCCTGGGGTCACAACAGCATACAGCACCAACCCAGGTGACGACACCTCCGGAGTCACAACAGCATACAGCACCAACTCAGGTGATGACACCTCCCAGAGTCACAACAGCATACAGCACCAACCCAGGTGACGACACCTCCGAGGTCACAATAGCATACAGCACCAACCCTGGTGATGACACCTCCCAGAGTCACAACAGCATACAGCACCAACACAGGTGATGACACCTCCTGATGTCACATCAGCATACAGCACCAACGCAGGTGACAACACCTCCTGGGGTCACAACAGCATACAGCACCAACCCAGGTGACGACACCTCCCGGAGTCACAATAGAATACAGCACCAACCCAGGTGACGACACCTCCTGGGGTCACAACAGCATACAGCACCAACCCAGGTGACGGCCACCTCCTGGGGTCACAACAGCATACAGCACCAACACAGGTGACGGCACCTCCCAGAGTCACAACAGCATACAGCACCATAGCAGGTGACGACACCTCCGAGTCACATCAGCATACAGGACCAAAACAGGTGACGACACCTCCCAGAGTCACAACAACATACAGCACCAACCCAGGTGATGACACCTCCAGATCACATCAGCATAAACACCAACGCAGGTGACGAGCACCTCCCGGGGTCACAACAGCATACAGCACCAACGCAGGTGACGACACTCCTAGAGTCACAACAGCATACAGCACCAACGCACGTGGCGACACCTCCAGAGTCACAACAGCATACAGCACCAACGCAGGTGACGGCACCTCCTAGAGTCACAACAGCATACAGCACCAACGCACGTGGCGACACCTCCAGAGTCACAACAGCATACAGCACCAACGCAGGTGACGACACCTCCTGGGGTCACAACAGCATACAGCACCAACCCAGGTGATGACACCTCCTGGGGTCACATCAGCATACAGCACCAACCCAGGTGACGACACCTCCAGAGTCACAACAGCATACAGTGCCAACCCAGGTGACGACACCTCCCGGAGTCACATCAGCATACAGCGCCAACACAGGTGACGACACCTCCAGAGTCACAACAGCATACAGCACCAACGCAGGTGACGACACCTCCAGAGTCACAATAGCATACAGCACCAACGCAGGTGACGACACCTCCAGAGTCACAATAGCATACAGCACCAACGCAGATGACGACACCCTCCCGGGTCACAACAGCATACAGCACCAACGCAGGTGACGACACTCCTAGAGTCACAACAGCATACAGCACCAACCCAGGTGACGCACCTCCCAGAGTCACAACAGCATACAACACCAACGCAGGTGACGACACCTCCCGGGGTCACAACAGCATACAGGACCAAAACAGGTGATGACACCTCCAGAGTCACATCAGCATACAGCACCAATGCAGGTGACAACACCTCCCTGGGGTCACAACAGCATACAGCACCAACCCAGGTGACGACACCTTCCGGAGTCACAACAGAATACAGCACCAACCCAGGTGACGGCACCTCCTGGGGTCACAACAGCATACAGCACCAACCCAGGTGGCGACACCTCCAGAGTCACAACAGCATACAGCACCAACCCAGGTGACGACACCTCCTGGGGTCACAACAGCATACAGCACCAACCCAGGTGACGACACCTCCTGGGGTCACATCAGCATACAGCACCAACCCAGGTGACGACACCTCCAGAGTCACAACAGCATACAGTGCCAACCCAGGTGACGACACCTCCCGAGTCACATCAGCATACAGCGCCAACACAGGTGACGACACCTCCAGAGTCACAACAGCATACAGCACCAACCCAGGTGATGACACCTCCAGAGCCACAATAGCATACAGCACCAACGCAGGTGACGACACCTCCCAGAGTCACAACAGCATACAGCACCAACACAGGTGCCGACACCTCCCAGAGTCACAACAGCATACAGCACCAAAACAGGTGACGACACCTCCCGGGTCACAACAGCATACAGCACCAACGCAGGTGACGACACCTCCCAGAGTCACAACAGCATACAGCGCCAACACAGGTGACGACACCTCCCGGGGTCACAACAGCATACAGCACCAACGCAGGTGATGACACCTCCCAGAGTCACAACAGCATACAGCACCAACGCAGGTGGCGACACCTCCCAGAGTCACAACAGCATACAGCGCCAACACAGGTGACGACACCTCCCGGGGTCACAACAGCATACAGCACCAACGCAGGTGACGACACCTCCCGGGTCACAACAGCATACAGGACCAAAACAGGTGATGACACCTCCAGAGTCACATCAGCATACAGCACCAACGCACGGGACGACACCTCCAGAGTCACAACAGCATACAGCACCAACCCAGGTGATGATACCTCCCGTAGTCACCTCGGCATACCATACCAACCCAATGATGATGCCTCTTGGGTCTCCAGAGCAACCAGTAGGAACTATCCCAAGGGCAGAATTTTAGTGGTATAAAATCTCTCGGCCTTAATTCATACTCTACTCCATAACCTGTGAGATCAATAAAGAAAACCAGTTTGAAATACAAAACACCATATTACTGCACTTCCATGTGGTCAGGAAACTGCGGAGACCATGAAGAGGGCGCAGCCACAGCAGCAGCACAGAGGTGAGGAACAACAGCACGAACTAACGCTCCACTAAGAAACCTGCTTTAGAGCAAATAAAGCAGAGCTGAGTCGGCACAGCTGTGTCCCAGGAAACCTGCGTCTCTACTGGACCTTGAACTCACTAAAAGCTCCGAGACTCAGATCCCTCCTCGAATCGGCACTGGTCCTCCAGACATCGCCTGCTCTGGCATCTTCTGGCCTGGTGCTCCGACTGCTTGAGCACTGCCCCTCCCGGGGGTGCTGATTCTTTCTCATCTCCTGCCTTCTTTTCTGCAGGGGTGAGGGGGCCGAGCCTTACCCTCTGCACACCACACTCCCGAGTGTGCTGCCCCAGCCCCAGAGCACCCTCTGCACATGTGCGAGCCCCACAGCTGGAGACGCGCCCCCGGCGGCTGCCAGAAGAGGGGTCGGGAGGGAAGACACAGAGAAATAAGAGCCAGCGATGAAATCCCTAGGCCGGAGCATTGACTCTGGGCATCCCGGGCACCACACGGTGCCCTGAGCAATGCCAGGTGCAAGCCCAATGCAACAAGTCAAGACTCTGAGCATTACCAGCTGGGACCCTAAAACCAAACTAACAACAGTGACGACAGTAATAGTATGGGGCAACAGCGATAATGACAATAGTCGGCCCAGAGAGCGGCTGGACTCAGCACCTGCAGGAATACAGGAGGGGGCCACCGCCCGCAGCTGCCCGACAATCCTAGCTGTACCCCGCCGGCAGACTGGACACGCGGCCCATGACCCACCACAGAAGGGGTGTAAGGCGCTCACTCAACAACAGGGGGTGTACCCTGGCAAGCGTGAAGAAAACAGGTATTTGAGCACCGCGGGGCATGTGTGGGTGCCCCACGGTGGGTCGGGGAGCCTGAAAAGGAGCGTCCGCGTGGGCTGCCTGCCCGGCGCTGGTGGTGGCTGCGCGAGAACACTGCGCCCTGAAGCTCTGCTGTGACGGGGCTGCAACTCACGGTGCTGAAATAATGGTGGGGCGGGGTGCTGACAACGAAAAGGGCGGCACGGCCCGGCCTGCAGTGAGACTCAGTGCCCAGACAGCAGGGCCCCCAGAGCGGGGAGGTGAGCCCCAAACCCAGACAGGCCAGGTCAGAGCTGCCGAAGGCCACCGACAGCCACTGGCCTCAGGGCCCTAAGCCGGCAACCTGGGGGTCAGGGCAGCAGTGCGGAAGTGGCTTCCCTCGTCTGCAATGAGGTTGCTCAACACGTCAAAATTAAGACGTAAGACGTGGATAAAGCGCATTCCCAGGTGGGCAGCAAAGCCAGTGCCACGGCACCCTGGTGAGCCCCCCAGCCCCACACTGTGGCGCCCCCAACTGAACTGAAAGAAACATAAATCCCAGTGCACGAGGAACAGAGCTCACGCCTGATGACTCCGACCGCTGGGCCCCACCTAGCCTACATGAGAAAGTGAGCACCAATGGGCCCAGAGCGATATCCAGCGGGGAGGGCCTTTGCCTTGCACACAGCCGACCCGGGTTCAATCCCATATGGTCCCCTGAGCACCGCCAGGAGTAATTCCTGTGGAGCGGGCAGGAGAAACCCCTGAGCATCGCCGGTGTGTGACCCAAAAAGCAAAAAAAAAAAAAAAAAAGAAAGAAAATGAGCACTAAAGCGGTGCTGCAGACCCGACAGGGTCACTCTGCTCCACGCCACGGTGCCTGCAGACCCGGACAGGGTCACTCTGCTCCGACGTCACGGTGCTGCAGACCCGGACAGGGTCACTCTGCTCCATGTCACGGTGCTGCAGACCCAGACAGGGTCACTCTGCTCCACGTCACGGTGCTGCAGACCCGACAGGGTCACTTGCTCCACGCGGGCCGCGGGCCCGACGCATCACTCTGCTCCACGCACGGTGCTGCAGCCCGGACAGGGTCACTCTGCTCCACGCCACGGTGCTGCAGACCCGGACAGCATCACTCTGCTCCACGTCACGGTGCTGCAGACCCGGACAGGGTCACTCTGCTCCACGTCACGGTGCTGCCGGGCCCGACAGGGTCACTCTGCTCCACGCCACGGTGCTGCAGACCTGACAGGGTCACTCTGCTCCACGTCACGGTGCTGCAGACCCCGACAGGGTCACTCTGCTCCACGTCACGGTGCTGCAGACCTGGACAGGGTCACTCTGCTCCACGCCACGGTGCTGCAGCCCGGACAGGGTCACTCTGCTCACGCCACGGTGCTGCAGGCCCGGACAGGGTCACTCTGCTCCACGCCACGGTAACTGCAGCACAGACCGGACAGCATCACTCTGCTCCACGTCACGGTGCTGCAGACCCGGACAGCATCACTCTGCTCCACGTCACGGTGCTGCAGACCCGGACAGGGTCACTCTGCTCCACGCACGGTGCTGCACCGACGCGTCAGCGCTGCTCCACGTCACGGTGCTGCAGACCCAGACAGGGTCACTCTGCTCCACGCCACGGTGCTGCAGACCCGACAGCGTCACTCTGCTCCACGCCGGTGCTGCAGACCCGACAGGGTCACTCTGCTCCACGTCCGGTGCTGCAGACACGGACAGCGTCACTTGCTCACGTCACGGTGCTGCAGACACGGACAGCGTCACTCTGCTCCAATCACGGTGCTGCAGACCCAGCGGTACTCGCTCCACGCCACGGTGCTGCAGACCCAGACAGGGTCACTCTGCTCCACGTCACGGTCTCAGACCGCAGCGTCACTCCACGTCACGGTGCTGCAGACCCGGACAGGGTCACTCTGCTCCACGCCACGGTGCTGCAGACCCGACAGGGTCACTCTGCTCCACGCCACGGTGCTGCAGACCTGGACAGGGTCACTCTGCTCCACGTCACGGTGCTGCAGACCCGGACAGCGTCACTCTGCTCCACGTCACGGTGCAGAGCAGCCCAAGCTCACTGTAATGTTGGGGGGGTGAAACACACTCGAGCAAATCCAGTGAACAGTGTTGGACTCCCAGCGGCTGCATGCTAGAAATCACCAGCTACAGCGTACTGGTGGTCAGTTACGGGAGGCTGCCTGCGCCGCCAGGATGACCGGAGAGTGGGGAGGACACCTGCCTTGCCTGCAGCTGACCAGGTTGGCCCCTGAGCCCACCAAGGGTGATCCCTGAGCAGACAAAGGAGTAAGCCCTGAGCACTGCCAGGCGTGTTCCCTCCCTCCTGCCAAAACACAAACAACAGAAAGATCAGCTGCAGAAACACGCTGGACCCCAAGCCAGCAGAAACACACTGGACCCCAAGCCAGCAGAAACACAGCAGACCCCAAGCCAGCAGAAACACAGCAGACCCCAAGCCAGCAGAAACACGCCAGACCCCAAGCCAGCAGAAACACACAGGACCCCAAGCCAGCAGAAACACCCCAGACTCCAAGCCAGCAGAATCACACCGACCCCAAGCCAGCAGAAACACACCGGACCCCAAGCCAGCAGAAACACACCGGACCCCAAGCCAGCAGAAACACCCCGGACCCCAAGCCAGCAGAAACACACCGGACCCCAAGCCAGCAGAAACACCCGGACCCCAAGCCAGCAGAAACACCCCGGACCCAAGCCAGCAGAAACACCCCGGACCCCAAACCAGCAGAAACACCCCGGACCCCAAGCCAGCAGAAACACCCCGACCCCAAGCCAGCAGAAACACCCCGGACCCCAAGCCAGCAGCGCCTGCAGTGGGTCAGGTCCTGTCCTGTCCCGCAGCACAAGAGCTACCAGGAAGGCAGCGCGCGAGGTGGGGTCAGACGAGCCACCTCGGTCACAGGAACGTCCTCAAAGTAGGGAGAACCACAACAGGCCAGAAAACAGCGAAGAGAACCTACCTGTAAGAGGTTTACTAAGAATCACTAAGAACTCTGCAATTATTTAGACAGTTTAAAGCAGGCATATAACATCTGTGTTTAAGGAAATCAATCCCAGGACATGGAAGATCAGAACACGGAGATATTAAGAAGCAAGAAGGCAGCTGGCTCACTCCAGCAGTAAGCGGCCAGGGGAATGGGCGGGGGAATGTTTCAGAACCCGCGTGTGACAGCCGCGTGCTCTCCAGTGCGCCCGGAATGATGCTCAGATTACAACTGTGCATTCTTGAACAGTAGACGTCGATTTGCTCGTTTCATAGATGGGAAAGAATGCTTTGGTGAATCCATTGCTACATGAGTACTCTTTCTGCAATGTCAAGCACTGGACTTAATGTATGACCCTCTTTAAGTGGAACTACTTAAAACCTGTGTGACAGCAAATCACGATCAAAAGCGTGAGCCATACCTTAGGTATTTACAGATCACATGACAGAACCAAGCTAAAGCAAGACTGACAAACAATTGTGGCTGTCGAGAACTCACAAGTGTATATAAAAAGTATCTGTGTGTATTCACACACAGGACATCTGACACAGGAGAATATCCAAATAAGGAACTCACAAAGCTCGACAAGGGAAACAATCCCCGCAAAAGGAAAGAGCGCTTAGGGCTCGTGAAGAAGACGCGCAGCACTCACTGTGCGGAGCGCCGCGCGCATCAGCCAGACTCACCGCGACGGCTGACAAGCTGCTTACCAGAAAGTCCAGACACAGGCGCCACAGCAACAGCACAGCGGGTGGGGGCACTTGCCTTAGCCTGGCCTGGCGGCTGGTCCCAGCATCCCATACGATGATCCCTGATCATATGGGGCAGAGCCAGGAGTAAGCCCTGAGCAACACTCGGTGTGACCCCAAAAGCCAAAAAGAAACAAGAGTGCAGAGGGTATATGGGGGAGCCCCCACGGCAGAAATGGACACCGTCCCACTGTAAGAGATGGACACTGACCCACGGCAGAAATGGACACTGCCCCACAGTAAGAGATGGACACTGTCCCACAGTAAGAGATGGACACTGCCCCACTGTAAGAGATGGACACTGTCCCACAGTAAGAGATGGACACTGCCCCACTGTAAGAGATGGACACTGCCCACTGTAAGAGATGGACACTGTCCCACAGTAAACAGACCTTCCAAAATATGAAAGCGCCAACTACCAACCAGTTGCACTCCGCTCCAAGCCAAGCGCTTTGCACCATCAGTCACGCTTAGCCACGGTGTGGATAAAGCCCGAGTGTCCCACAACAGGCGGAGAGGTGAACTGAGGCTGGGAAGGAGTGTGGCGGGGCCAGAGCAACAGCACTGTGGGGAGGGCGCTGCCTTCCAAGTGGCCGGCCCGGGTTCGATCCTCGCCGGCTCCCAAACGGCCCCCTCCAGCACTGCCAGAAGTGAGGCCTGAGCATCGCTGGTGCAAACCTCAAAAACGACAACCCAGACAGAAGACAAAGCTAGAGCTGAGGGAAGGGGTGAAGCTCTGCCCGTCGGCGACACCCCTGGACGGAACCGTGCTGAGGTCCAGTGAAGCAAAACAAGTGAGAACCAGAAGAGACAAATTGATGATCTCGCCCAGGATGATTTTACACAGAAACAGAACAAAGGTATCAGCAGGGTGAGAGCAGAAGCCAGTGCGGGCTGCAGGGCGGAGCCTCCCCGACACGGGGAGCAAAGAGTCGGGGCTGACGGGACAGTGGGGACGCTGGCCACGCCGTGCTGCCAGGCCCGGGCACGACGGAAAGTTCTCCGGAAACGGAGTCCCCGCAAAACCAACGCCAACTCAAACCCAAGTTCCAGAAAGACTTGAATCGTGGACTACCAGACCAGACCGTCGGCACCTCATCTGTGGCCCAGCAGCAGCTCCTGGGCCACAGATCAGACCCTGCAGGACACGGAGCCGGCTCGAGCTCAGGGAGCCCGCCATGCGCTTCCAAAAACAAAACCTGAAATTCTTTCTGTTCTTACACGTGGAACAGTGGAGAGAAGCAGCCACCGGCCAGCCCTACTTTTACTCTGCCCCAGCCGCTCCCCGGGGTTTGCTCCCACTCCAGGCCTGTCCTGCCAAGGGACGCCAGCACCCATGGGTGTCTGTGGGTGTCTGTGGGTGCTCTCTGCCTCTCCAGCTGGCCCTCCTCTCTGCTCCCCAGAGGGGAGGGAGGCCCTGCGGGTCCTCACTCTCTTCCCAAGGCATTTCCTCAACTCTTCCAGGAACTCTGCCTGCAGTGTCTGACTCCGGATAAACAACCAGGTCCTGAGCCCGGCCTCTGCCTCCATCTAATCCTTGGTGACTTCCGAGATTCCGCCCAGGAACACGAGCATTCCGACCCTGAGCTGCCTTTTTGTTCTTATTGCCAGTTACCAATCACTGGGGTGGGGGAGTCCCCGAGCAACGACAGCAGTGCCTAGGCTCCCTGCAGTGACTGCTGCTCAGGACCCAGCACAAAGTCCGCCGAGCGCCCCTCTCTGGGCCAGACAGACAGATTCCCTCCACTGAAATGCTTCAGACCGACACTGAACATCGTCCCAACAGGTACGACCCCTACAATCATCGGGACTCCGTGAGACTCATCTGGGTCAGGATCTTCTACACACTGTTCCAAGCTGAAAAGCTTTCCACGGCTTGACAAATAAATGCAGTCATGCCCTCGCAAGCCTGAACCCGGGGAAATACTATGGTGAAAACCGCTAAAAGGTCACCACCGCACCTACAAACAGGGGATGCACCTAAACAGAACTCTTTCAGAATGAATGTGCCTTAACCTGATAATAAACTGAACTATGAAAGGACAGATTCTTGCTCTTGGAAATAGATGCCATCTACTACGGGTAGCTCATAAAATCCTTAAGTAGCGGCCAGCACAGCAGGGGAGGGCGTTGTCCTGGCACGGCCGACCCGAGGTTCATCCCCCGCATCCCATGAGGTCCTCCGAGCACCGCCAGGAGTAACTGCTGAATGCAGAGCCAGGAGTGACTCCTGAGCATCACTGGTTGTGACCCAAAAAAAAAAAAGAAAAGAAAGTAGGAAAAGAAAAGCAATATGCCGGCAAGCAGCTTCTCTCTCCTGTTGTCCAGGGGCGTGGTGCAGGGGAGCAAGAGCTCCCACTCAGACGGAGCCCTGGCTCTACCCCAGACACCGAGCACAGAGTGGGCACCAGAGGAGACAGAGCAAGCTGTCAGCAGGCGCCTCGGGGTCAAGGGAATAGAGTTAGCGCCCCTGTGCATACCTGAGGTCACCAGGCATACCTGAGGTCATTGGCAAACAGAAAAGACTCTGCAAACTCCTGAACAATTCCCTCATGGACAACACAAAAGTCTCAACTCGTTAGGAGCTCTCGGGACTGGCCTGCCTACCCCGGCCATCACTGCTCAGCCAATCACAGCACCCAGCCCTCGGAGCAACCAGCACACTTCCTCACTCGTCCAGCCCAGAGGCCTGGCTCCTGGACACACCTCCTCACTGTCCAGCCCAGCGGCCTGGCTCCTGGACACACCTCCTCACTGTCCAGCCCAGCAGCTCTGGCTCCTGGACACACCTCCCACTGTCCAGCCCAGCAGCCTGGCTCCTGGACACACTTCCTCACTGTCCAGCCCAGCGGCCAGGCTCCTGGACACACCCTCACTGTCCAGCCCAGCGGCCTGGCTCCTGGACACACCTCCTCACTGTCCAGCCCAGCGGCCTGGCTCCTGGACACACCTCCTCACTGTCTAGCCAAGCCTCCTGGCTCCTGGACACACCTCCTCACTGTCCAGCCCAGCGGCCTGGCTCCTGGACACACCTTCTCACTTCACTGTCCAGCCCAGCGGCCTGGCTCCTGGACACACCCCTCACTGTCCAGCCCAGCGGCCAGGCCTGGACACACTTCCTCACTGTCCAGCCCAGCGGCCAGGCTCCTGGACACACCTCTCACTGTCCAGCCCAGCGGCCTGGCTCCTGGACACTCCTCCTCACTGTCCAGCCAAGCCTCCTGGCTCCTGGACACACCTCCTCACTGTCCAGCCCAGCGGCCTGGCTCCTGGACACACCTCCTCACTTCACTGTCCAGCCCAGCGGCCTGGCTCCTGACACACCTCCCTCACTTCACTGTCCAGCCCAGCGGCCTGGCTCCTGGACACACTCCCTCACTGTCCAGCCTAGCGGCTCTGGCTCCCTGGACACACCTCCTCACTGTCCAGCCCAGCGGCCTGGCTCCTGACACACTTCCTCACTGTCCAGCCCAGCGGCCTGGCTCCTGGACACACTTCCTCACTGTCAGCCCAGCGGCCTGGCTCCTGGACACACTTCCTCACTGTCAGCCCAGCGGCCTGGCTCCTGGACACACCTCTCACTGTCCAGCCCAGCGGCCTTGGCTCCTGGACACACTTCCTCACTGTCCAGCCCAGCGGCCTGGCTCCTGGACACTTCCTCACTGTCAGCCCAGCGGCCTGGCTCCTGGACACACTTCCTCACTGTCAGCCCAGCGGCCTGGCTCCTGGACACACCTCCTCACTGTCCAGCCCAGCGGCCTGGCTCCTGGACACACTTCCTCACTGTCCAGCCCAGCGGCCTGGCTCCTGGACACACCCCTCACTGTCCTGCCCAGCAGCCTGGCTCCTGGACACACCTCCTCACTGTCCAGCCCAGCGGCCTGGCTCCTAGACACACTTCCTCACTGTCAGCCCAGCGGCCTGGCTCCTGGACACACTCCTCACTGTCCAGCCCAGTGGCCTCGGCTCCTGGACACACCTCCTCGCTGTCCAGCCCAGCGGCCTGGCTCCTGACCACACCTCCTCACTGTCCAGCCCAGCGGCCTGGCTCCTGGACACACCTCCTCACTGTCCAGCCCAGCGGCCTGGCTCCTGGACACAGCTCCCTGGCAAAGCGCCTCTTCTGATGCTGTTCACATCTTACCTGTTCCCCAGACACTCCCTTTCAATGTCCAGAGAGCAGTCCCCCCATGCCCCCTAAGCACTCGTGTGAGCTTCTCCCTCAGGACCCGCCAACTACACTGCACTGTCCACTCTCCTGGTGTCTGGGCCTGTCCAGCGCCCCAGTCATGGACGAGCGCCTGTTTATCAGCAGCTCTGGCACAGTGGCACTTGGATGGACAGACTGGCGGCCGCCCAGCCTGAGGAGACACACGG